>JASDQU010271188.1:0-14659 GCA_032191745.1 Picea mariana
AATTAGAACTATATCCAACGATGTAAGAGAATAAAAAAAATGTGCAACTATAGATGCATCATATATCTTACCTCAGATCTCGAAACTTAGATAAACAAGTCAACGAGTTACAATGTTGTTCTTTATGTGTCGAGAACAATCTGTAATGCAATCATAAGGATAAGTTAAATAATATTCTTAAGCAAAAGACTTATAATAGTCTCAATGTGAACCATTGTCTTAAGCGTATCGCTTTGATGGAAAGAAAACATAAAGCTTGAGATATTGTCATGATCTAGAAACGATATGCAAAGGCGTTTACCTCAAACAAAAACTTGGATAGAAACTAACAAATTGATCTGATACCTCGACTAGAAGATTTTTATGCAGAAACTAAGAAACTACAAAACTGCACAGGCTTCGTTCTACTTAAGAAATAGATTTTTAAACTAATGTTATTTAATAATTATTTTATAACACTGATTTTAATAATTGTTTTATAACACATATTTTAATAATTATTTTATAACATCGAGAATTGTGGTGGCAAATAAAAGAGTGTAAAGTATTTCTCAGTTCTTACATGTCTCACGTGGGTGGTTGTGATCTACATGCAGGACACCTAACACCTGCCAACTTCTATGAAAATACATACAACAAATAAGTTCGTTGCATAGAAAGCACCTGGATGCAATTTCAACAAGGCTAGCTATAAATCGGAGCAAGGAGCAGAGAGGCAGCGTGACAGTTAATCTTTGGTTCGACTCCCTTCCCTCGCTGGAAATCGAGCTTAAAATATCTAGTGTGATACTTTAGGGAAGGGAGGTTGAAAGGCATGGTTGGAGAGAGATCAAATTACCTTTCCTACTCTTGTGTATCTTTATTAACTCCTCCACTGAAATGCAATCTAGAAAGATCAGTTGAGGGAGATAACAATTTACCTTGTGTTGTTGCCCCTCCTCCCAAAAAAGGATGACCAAACTAGTTTAGGGAGAGAGCAGAGAGAGTAAATGACTCGCCCTTCAGCTAATTCAGGGGGAAGATGCACTCACCAGCACTCTATTGATTTGGTATGGGAGCCTGCCATTTCCTGCACTTTCATAGTCTAGAGCGTCTTACTATGGATCATCGATATATCCCCCAAAAAGTGGAAATCAATTAAAAAAGGCTACTAAAGGGGCAAGAATTGTAGGAGCTTCTAGGATAATTGGAATAGATTTAAACAATGATAGATATGAACAAGGATTTTTATAAGGAAAATACAGATATTTCTAAGTGGATTGCCAGTCTTTTATAAGGAAAAGATCAAGTATGATGAGCCTAAGACCTTGATTGAGGCTATCAGAAAGGCTAAATACCTATATGAGCAAGGCCAGGGAAGTGAATCTCTGCAGAAATCTTGGAAGGACAAGAAGAATGAGAAATCTGATCAGAGGAGGAAAGGATTCAAACCTTCCTTCAATAGGAATGAGACTAATAGAAATCATCAAGATCAGTATGCTAAGGGGGATTCCAAGAAAGAAGATCCCTTGGGAAAAAGGGTAAGACCACCAATCCAATGCTCGGGATGCAAGGAACATCACATGTACAAGGATTGCCCACACAGAAAAGACAGAGTGAAGACTGTGCACAACATCCAAGAGGCTACAACAGTCGAAGATATGGGAAGAATCTATGCAGCTTGAAATGATTGACAAGCAAAGTACCAGTCCAATATGATCAAGGTGGAAGGTAAGATCATAAATCAACCTATTACTATTTTGATTGATTCAGGAGCAAGTCATTGTTACATTGATCCTAAGATAGTGGATAGATTGCATTTGGAGAAAAGTAAACTTGGAAAGGTGAGTTTGGTTCAGTTAGCCACTGGAATGAAAAGAAGAATCCATGATATGGTCAGAATTTGTTCCATAAGTCTTAATGGCATGAATACTAGTACTGATATGAATATCATACCATTGGGGTCTTATGATGTTCTGATTGGGATAGATTGGTTGGAAAAGCATCATGTTGTCCTAGATTGTCATAACAAGACATTTACATGTCTTGATGGAAATGGAAAAAAGAGCATTGTGAAAGGAGTCCCAAGACCCATCTCTATAAGGGAGATTTCGGCCTTACAACTAAAAAGATGTTTTAGAAAAGGATGTCAATTGTATGCAACTCATGTGGAAGAGCCAGTTGATGCAAAGGGGCCAAGCCTTGAAGATTTCTCGGTACTACAGGAATTTGAAGATGTATTCCAAGAAATACCTAGATTGCCACCAAGAAGGGAGATATATTTCTCAATTGATTTAGTGTTAGGAGTTGCCCCGGTGTCAAAAACACCTTACAGAATGAGCACACTAGAGCTAAAAGAATTACAAATGCAGTTGGAAGAATTGTTGAAGAAAGGGTACATATGTCCAAGTGTTTCACCTTGGGGAGCACCAGAACTTTTTGTCAAAAAGAAGAATGGAACCTTGAGGCTGTGTATTGACTTCCGACAGCTGAAAAAGTACACTATAAAGAACAAGTACCCTCTACCCCGAATTGATGACCTCTTTGACCAGCTAAGAGGAGCAAAGATATTTTCAAAGATTGACCCGAGGGCGGGATACCATCAGGTAAGAATCAAGGAAGAAGACATTCATAAGACAACCTTTAGGACCAGGTATGGGCATTATGAATTTGTAGTGGTGCCTTTTGGACTGACCAATGCACCAGTTGTCTTCATGTGCTTAATGAATGGCATATTCAAAAATTATTTGGACAAGTTTGTCATAGTATTCTTAGATGACATACTTATCTATTCTAAGTTTGAAGAGGAGCATGAACATCACTTAAGATTGGTATTGGAAGTACTGAGAGAACATCAGTTGTATGCCAAGTTGAGTAAGTGTTCTTTCTATCAAAAGAAGATCCATTACTTGAGACACATTATTTCAGAGTAGGGCATAGCAGTAGATCCATAGAAGATCGAAGCCATTAGAGGATGGCCAAAACCCATAAATGTGTCAGACGTCATATCTTTTATGAGATTAGATGGCTACTATAGGAGGTTCATAGTAGGGTTCTCTAAGATTGCTCATCCCATCACTTATTTGCAAAAGAAGGGAACTAAATTTGAGTGGACACTCAAGTGTGAAAAGAATTTTAATCTGTTGAAGGAATTACTTACTAGTGCGCCTGTGTTAAAGATTGCTGACCCAAATGAAAGTTTTGTGGTATGTACAGACTCTTGTAAGGAAGGATTTAGGGGAGTGCTCATGCAAAATGGACATGTCATTGGATATGAGTCCAGAAATATTAAGGAACATGAGAGGAACTATGCCACGCATGACTTGGAACTTGCTTCCATTGTTCACGCCTTGAGGATGTGGAGGCATTATCTCATGGGGAAGAAATTTGAATTAAGAACAGACCACATTGGCTTGAAGCATATTTTCGAACAACCAACCTTGAATGCCAGGCAAACATGATGGTTGGATTTTTTAAGAGAATATGACTTCGATATCAAGCATATCAAGGGAAAGGAGAATAAAGTTGTCAATGCACTTAATAGAAGAGTGCATATCATGCATGATACTGTTGTCAGTATGCATCAGTCAGACTTGAAGAGAAGAATTTTAGATGGTCTTGTTACAGACCAGCATTACCTACAGGTAAAGGAAAACTTGCAGCAAGGAGATGTACAATAGAAAATAAAGGAGTATGAGGTAAAGGAAGATGGATTACTCATGCATAAAAATAGAATCTATGTTCCTAGTTCTGGAGAATTGAGGAATGTGGTACTGAAGGAAATGCATGATGTTCCTTATGCTAGACATCCCGGATACTAGAAAACAATTACAACAGTAAAAAGCCAGTTCTTTTGGCTGGGAATGAAGAAGGATGTTGTTGATTACATCGCTCGATGTATGGAATTTCAGAATGTAAAGGATGAGCATAGGCACCCAGCGGGTTTGCTGCAGCCACTGCCAATCCTCGAGAATAAATGGGAAGTGATCACCATGGATTTCATCACAGGATTACCCAGAACGAATAAGCAACATGATTCAATCATGGTGGTGGTTGAAAAATTAACAAAGGTTGCTCATTTTGTGTCTGTAAAGACAACACATACAACGACTAATATTGCAGAAATTTTCATGAAGGAAATTGCTAGGTTGCATGGGATACCTAGGACAATCATCTTGGACAAAGATACGAAGTTTACCTCCAATTTATGGAGGGGAATGCTTAAATTATTTGGCACAAATATAAACTTTAGCACAACATATCATCCCCAGAAAGATGGGAAAACAGAGAGAGTCAATCGAATAATTGAAGACATGCTGAGAATGTATGTGATGGATAAGCCACTTAAGTGGGAAGATTACTTACACTTGGTTAAATTTGCAAATAATAATGGGTATCAAGATTCATTTAGAATGAGCCCATTTGAAGCCTTGTATGGTAGAAAATGCAATACTCCAGTGAGCTAGGACAACCCAACAGATAGAGTGGTACTTGGGCCAGAGTTGCTCAAGGACATGGAAGACCATGTGGTAAAGATTAAGCAGGATTTAAAGGTAGCTCAAGATAGATAGAAATTTTATGCAGACAAGAACATGACAGTTAGAGAATTTAAAGTAGGGGAGCATTTAGTTTTGAAAGTGAAGCCCAAGAAGAGCTCTTTGAAATAGGGTAGTTGTACCAAGTTGGTTGCCAAATTCTGTGGTCCATTTGAAATATTGGACAGAATATGGCTAGTTGCATACATGCTTGCATTGCCTACTTCCATGAATGTGCATAATGTATTTCATGTATCTTTACTAAAGAAATATGTACATGACCCTAACCATGTTATTGATTGGCATCTGATTCAGGTAGAGACAGAGGGAGACTTTCAAGTTCAGCCAGTGCGGGTATTGGACATAAAGGTCAAAATGATCCGGAATCGAGTTATAGACCTTGTAAAAGTTCAGTGGACCTACTATGGTCCTGAAGATGCTACCTGGGAGAATGAAGATGCCATGCAGGCAGAGTAGCCGCATCTTTTTGAATAAATTTGAGATTTTTATCTCTATTTTGTATGTGCATCGAGGACAGTGCCAAAATAAGTGGGAGGGGATGTAACACCCCAAGTTTTGAACCCCCCATTTTAAATAATGTATTGTTACAATGTTGAGAGGCTTGAGTGCCCAAACAATTATTAAAGGGCTCGTATGCCCAATAAATGTAATGTTTCGACCATAATTAATAATAAAAACCTCGTTGGTTGTCAGATGAACAAGGAATAGAGTTATAGGGGGCTATGATTCCACAAGAGAGGGGGCTTGGGAGGCTAAATGTTTATTCCTATGTTAATTGCCTTTTTTCCTAAGGGAGGGGATCAGTTATGTGAGCTTCTTGGGGAGGCTAGGAGGTTCTTGATTTCCCCATGAAATACTTAAACCCATCACTGGACTGATTATGGGGTTGGTCATTGGCTCGTTTGCTCCGTCACCTTTTGTGTTACCCCATTATTTCCCTCACGCACTCCCATGCATTCACCTACCTCCCCCATCCATCCTCACCTGTGTCTTGGTCTCAGGAAGGGGGACCAAACTGCTGAAGAATTAGCCATGAGATAGTTGGTTGTAATGGTCGTTGGTGTGATCCAGTCATGCCTTGAGGCCTGCATGTCTGAGATGTAGTGGCATGTGTCCAGCGTTTCTCACAACAGCAAGTCCTGAGAGTTCCAACCTTGATATTCTGGACTAGTTGCATTGGAGACCCGAATAAGGAGAATGACTACCTAAGGGAATGCGTGGCAGAGAAAGGTGGAGGTTCGTTCTCTCGGGTGGTGCAAGCTAGGTAGAAGAGAGCTGGGTACTTGGATTGTTGTGGGTGTTGGAGAGCCTGTGAGAGATTTAATGATAACTGGTTTGGGAAGCCAAGTAACACTTTGGAACCGTCCTTGTGAATTCATATCCCTAGCTCAAGGGTGACACTGCTATTGAGATTTGGAGCAGTAGTGTCTACGGTTGGGTGGAACGTCCTTGGTCTGCAACCAGTTGGTGTCATCTTCCATAAAAATAAGTGCTCTTTGTTGTGATGTTATTATCTGTGTATGAATTTTTTTCCGTTCTATATTTAATTATCGTTAATTGAATCTATAGAATATGCATGCTCGTTGGATATTGTTGTGCATGTCGTTAATTTTGTTGTCTTATGCATCCTTAATAAATAAAGAAGGTATCGGTATGAGAAAGAATTCCAAGGGTGGGCTTGCAGGTAGCATACCCTGGCCTATGGCTGGATGGGTATGTTACATAAAATTAGACTTGGTATTGTCAATAATGATTCATGCAGTTTGAATCTTGTAGCGGGCATCTTCCTATTCTTGTAGTACTACTAGAATTCTGTAGCGACTTGTTTCTAGAAGTAGTTTTCCACGGAATTTCCAAACAAATGAAGATGAATTAGGAAAATTGAAGACACGGGTTTTGTGAAGAATTCCCCAAATTGGTTGACATGCGATAGATTTCCAAAACAAGAAATGGTTTGGGAGATATGGATGGATTTGCAAGGAGGATTTTCCAATAAATCTTGTATCGCCTGAATTCCTGCAGTTATGCCTCTTATGGATGAAAATTGGAATATGGTTTTGTCAAAGATAATGTTGTTGTTCTTCCATGCTATGCAAACATATCCAACAACCATTAAGTAACCTCCATTTCCGTAATCAAGTTTATGATAGTTGTAGATCCATGTATTTGGGATCTGGTCTCATTTTGTTGTAACCATTTTCCCTCTTTGAAATGTAAGCCATATGTATAAATGTAAGAAGGACCAATGTAATTGGGAGGAGAATTTCAAGATAAATAACTTGTTGCATATCAAGAGCTCTCCACTATAGTGTTTCTTGGTAGTGTATTTCAAGGGAGATAGGGCCCCTCATTTTGGTATATGTTGTCAAATAGTTTCTTTTTGTTGTGTGAGTTTATTCAATTTCTGCACTGTAACTTTATTTATGTTGTGTGGATCAACTAATTCTTGTGAGAACAAGAGTTTCATGCTTGATTTCTCATTATTTTAATCGGTGATTCTATAGACAAAGAATTTTCAGATATGTAGATAAATGTAATTGATGATCACCAATCCTTCACTAGTCGACAAATGTTCATGATAGATAGCATGTCCACATTCATTAAGTTTCTCAATTATGTTGTTTATAGTTTCGATTCAAGGTTTTCAATCTAACTCATAGAGTGAATCCAACGTAGTACTTTTGAATATTAGGATCTATATTCAACCTGCAATTCTACCTTACAATATTCACCATTAGATGAACAATCAGTTCTGTTAGTTTTATTTCATAGTTCATTAGAAAATGGTTTGTTAGAAACTCTGAGATTAGATCTACATATATTGTTCCTAAAACTTCGTAAGTTTACAAACCCGAATTGATAATTAATTTATCGAAATATGACCATATAATTTACCCCAAAATTTGGCGTTGTTGTCGGGGAAGTGCTTAAGGTGTTAGTCTTGAAGTGAGTGTGTGTTCTAGATTTTTAGTTTGAATTGCTACTCATGTCAATAGGGTCTTGGTGACAGCATGGCCTTAGTAGCATGAGAGTCTAAGTGCATGCTTTGTCTCAAAATTTAGTTTATAAGTTTTGATCTGTATATCCATGTGCAAGAGATGAATTATCAGCTAGCGAGAAGTGTTTAGCAATGCTCAAGAGTGGTTGAATAAAGAAGAATGCTACCTCAAGAACTTTCTCAAATTCTGGTGTCAATTTAAGATAGATCTGCATCTCAAGAAGTGAAAGAAGAACAAAAGTCCCATCAACAAAATCTACAATAGATTCTTTCATTTGATTATCCTTGGGAAATCAAAGAGCCATGAACAATATTCGATGAAGAGAAGATCTTGGAGCACGAGATTGAAGAATTTCTTGTAGGTCTAGTTCCCTTGTGCATTCAAGAATGTAAGAGCCAAGTCTTTGAACATATTCAGAGTATTACAAATGAGGACATGCAAGTCATTATTAATGAAGAAGAAAACATGCGAATGAGTGACTACATTGAATATTGGTTCCAGGAAATCATCAAGCCAAAGCAACAATTCTTCCTTCAGGACTTCTTCGCATCAAATCAATTAGATCAGTTGGTTCCTCATATTCGGACAGTCATTGAGGTATATATTTTAATATTTGGATATAAGTTTATTTGTGAATCTTTTGCACACATGGCTTAATTGGAGATACTCCTACACTTGAGGAAAGGGTTCCTTTTTCAAGTAGGGTAGGATAGTCAATAAATAAATCAATAAGTGTTGCATATAGTTTATTGGATTAGTTTCAAGTATAGCTCAACAACCTAAGCAATAAGAAGGTGTCATCATCTTCATTACATATGCTAAAAATTCATGTAACAATCATTCCTGAATATTTCTATTCCATTCCTGTTCTTGTTCCTATATTATTTCATTTCTAAAATTTTTGTAGTTGCAAGAGCATTTTGATAGTTGGAGAAGAGTGCAAAGATGAATATTCAGTGACAATACAGTAGCATTCTCAATACACCTCCTACAAAGAAAAATGGGGTAAATATTTGGTAGCCACCATAATGCAAAGCGTTGATTTCCTGAACTGTTCATGCTGATAATTCCTATAACTGGAAAATTTTCGTAGGTTCATGTAGCAGCCTGCTTCAGGGGTACTATTTTGCAAAGATAATGCAACTAGCTGAGGCCAAACAAAGAAAAAATTGGACATGGCTTTTGTGCCCCATATGGCTCTTTGAGTTTTATGAGGCTGGAATTTCCTGAAAATGCATAGTGAAGGATGTATGGGTATGTATTTGAAGCCAATTTTTGTATATTTTCGTGTAGCTTCCTGCAACTAAATGATAAAAAATTTCAAACAACAACACAACAAGCCTTCTTCTAGCATTCAACACATCAACTTCAACATACATCACTATTTCAACATCAGTTCCATCATACATAACACTATAAGTGCCATTCCAAATCTTCATCAAGGTAATTTGAGGTAAGATCAATCTTGAATCTTTTGGTTTACTGAAAATTTGGGAAAATTATGATGACAACTACTGTAATCTTGTTCAACTCATAAATTGCATCCCATTTCACCTTCTAATCCTACAAGCCCCACCTTTTGAAATTATCAGCCTACCATCCTAACCTTCTTGTTCTACCTTTATCATGTTGTCATTAGCCATCTCCTTATACTCTAACTTTCTCACCAAGTGAAACTAAAAAATTAAATACTTCCAAGACAAATTGTGATTTTAAATTTGATAAGCAAACCTAAAATGTATTCAATTCTGTCGTGGAAGCATCTCTAGCATTTGTTTCAATTCTCAATCTACTTCAGGAAACAACTCCTTGGTCAAATACATAATAAATTGGGGCTCAATCTAGTTCTCCAAGCCAAATCCTTCTATATCTGGTGCTCAAACTACAATTTCCTCAGTTGGTCACAACGAGTCTATAGGGGTATCCTTTCAAGATATTAGCTTCCTACTCTATTGCATGAGGACATGCAAAAACTCGGGTGTGGGGTATATGTTGGGCCACTGTTTTGGTATCTTTCTCACTGACATATGTGTCTTATTTTGACTCTTTTTTCCATCACTTTTACCTAATCATTTCTCCTTTTTACCCTATTCCCTCGTAGTTATCAAGATAAGTACTATTGCAAGATTATAAGATGTTTAGTTGTTAATGTCATTAGTTTCCCTTATTTTTGATGAATTAAAAAGGAACTAGAATTGGTCTTGTCAATAACGGTTCATGCAGTTCAAATCCTGTAGTGGGAATCTTCTTGTTCTTGTAGTACTATTGGAATCTTGTAGAGACATGTTTCTAGAAGCAACTTTTCCATGGAGTTTTCGAACAGATGAAGACAAATTAGGAAAATTTATGACATGGGTTTTGTGCAGACTACCCCAAATTGGATGACACACGAGCATATTTCCAAGAAAAGAAACAATTTGGGAGATATGGGAAGATATTCCAAGAAATCATGTAGCGCCTAAATTCCTATAGTTACGCCTCTTGTCGACACATTTGGGAATATAGTTTTCGCAAAGATTATATTGTTGTGCTTCCATGATATTCAAACTTATCCAACAGACATTAAGTAACCTCCACTTCCTTAATCAAGTTTGTGATGGTTGTAAATCCATGTATTTGGGATCTGGTCTCATTTTGTTGTAACCATTTTCCTTCTTTGAAATGTAATCCATATGCATAATTGTAAGAAGGATTAATGTAATTGGGGGGGGGGATTATGGAATAAAGAACTTGTTGCATATCAAGAGTTATCCACTGTATTCTTTCTTAGCAGTGTATTCCAAGGTAGATAGAGCCCCTCCCTTTGGTATATGCTATCCAATAGTTCATTCAATTTTGGTATATGCTATCTGTAAGTTTATTCAATTTTTGCACTGTAATTTTATTTATGTTGTGTGGATCAACTAATGCTTGTGAGAACAAGAGTTTCATGCTTGATTTCTTGCTAGTTTAATGGGTGATTATATGGACAAATAATTGTTAGAGTTGCAGATTGATGTAGTTGATGATCACCAATCCTTCACTGGTCGATAACTTCTCATGATAGATATCTTGTCCTCATGCATTAAGTTTCTCAATTATATTGTTTATAGTTTAAATTGAAGGTTGTCAATCTAAATCAAAGAATGAATCCAAAGGAGTACTATCGAATATAAGGATCTATATTCAACCTGCAATTCTACCTTATAATATTCACTGTTAGATGAGCAATCAGTTATGTTAGTTTTGATTCATAGTTCATTAGAAAATGGTGTGTTGGAAACTTTGAGATTAGTTCTGCATAGATTGTGTCTGACACTTCATAAGTTTACAAACCCAAATTGATAATTAATGTATCGAATTATGACCACATAATTCACCCCACATTTTGGTGTCATTGCTAGGGAAGTGCTTAAGGGGTTAACCTTGAAGTGAGTGTGTCTTCTAGCATTTTAGTTTGAATTGATACTCATGTTAATAGGGTCTTGGTGATATAATGGCCTTAGTAGCATGAGAGTCGGAGTGCATGTTTTGCCTCAAAATTTACTTTATAAGTTTTGATCTATAAATCCATGCGAAAAACATGGATTATCAGTTAGTGAGAAGTGTTTAGCAATGATCAAGAATTGTTAAGTAAAGAAGAATGCTACCTCAAGAACTTTCTCAAATTCTGGTGGTAATTGAAGATAGATATGCATCTCAGGAAATGACAGAAGAACAAAATTACCATAAACAATATCTACAACAAATTATTGTGTTTCATTATCCTTGGGAAATCAAAGAGCCACATACAATATTCAATGGAGAACATATCTTGGAGCCTTAGATTGAAGAATTTCTTGCATGTCTAGATCCCTAGTGCATTCAAGAATGTAAGAGCCAAGTCTTTGAAGATATTTAGAGTATGAAAAAGGAGGACATGCAAGTAAGTATTAATAAAGAAGAAACAATAAAGATGAGTGGCTACATGAAGATTGGTTCCAGGCAATCATCAGGCCAAAGCACAACTTCTTCCTTCAACACTTATTGGCATCAAATCAATCATATCGGTTGGTTCCTCATATCCAAAAAATCATTGAGGTATGTTTTTCATATTTGGATATGAGTTTATTTGTGATTTTGTTGTGCACATGGCATCATTAGAGATACTCCCACACTTGAGGAAAGGGTTCATTTTTCAAGTAGGGTAGGATAGTCAATAAATAAATCAATAAATGTCGCATATAGTTGATTGGCTTAGTTTCAAGTATAGCTCAACAACCTAGGCAATAAGAAGGTGACATCCTCTTCATTACACATGCTCAGAATTGATGCAGTAGCCATTCCCAAATCTTCTTGTTCCTGTTCCTATTCAAGTAGTTTTTCATTTCAAGAAATTCTGTAGGTGTGGGAGAATTTTGATGGTTGGAGAAGAGTGCAAAGATGAATATTCAGTGACAGTACATTAGCATTCTCAGTACACCTCCTACAAAGAAAAATGGGGTAAATATTTGGTATCCACTAGAATGCAAAGCGATGATTTCCTAAACTGGTCACGCCCATAATTCCTATAGATGGACAATTTTTGTATGTTCCTCTAACAACTTGCTTCAAGGGTGTTTTTTTGCATAGAGATTGCAACCAGCTAAGACCAAACGAAGAAAAACCGGTACATGGGTTGTATGCCCTATATGGCCCTTTGAGTATTTCGTGGGTGTAATTTCTTAAAAATGCATGATGAAGGAGGTATGGGTATGTCTTTGAAGCCAATATTTCCATATTTTCTTGTAGATTCCTGAAGAAGAATGATAAAAAATTTCAAACAACAGCACACCAAGCCTTCTTCTAGCATTCAACACATCAACTTCAACATACATCACGTTGTCCACATCAATTCCAACATACATAACACTGTAAGTGCCATTCCAAATCTTCATCAAGGTAATTTGAGCTAAGATCGGTCTTGAATCTTTTGGTTTATTCAAAATTTGGGAAAATTATGATGACAACTACTGTAGCTTGTTCGTCTCATAAATTCCATCCCATTTCACCTTCTAATCCTACAAGTCCCACATTTTGAAATTACCAGCCTACCATCCTAAGCTTCTTGGTCTACCTTTATCATGTTGTCATTAGCCATCTCCTTATACTCCAATTTTCTCACCAAATGAAACTACGTAATTAAATGCTTCCACTTGCCTTGAATTGTGATTTTAAATTTGATAAGCAAACCTAAAATGTATTCAATTTTGATGTGGAGGCATCTTAGCATTTGTTTCAACTCTAAATATACTTCAGGAAATAACTCCTTAGTAAAATACAAAATCAATTGGCACTCAACCTAGTTCTCCAAGCCAAATCCTTCTATATCTGGTGCCCAAACAACAATTGTCTCAATTGGTCACAATAAGTCTATAGGGGGATCCTTTCAAGATATCAGTTGCCTACTCTGTTGCATGAGGACATGCAAAAACTCAAGCGTGGGGTAGATGTTGGACCGATGTTTTGGTATCTTTCTCATTGACATATGTGTCATATTTTGACACTTTTGTCCACCCCTTTTACCTCATTATTGTTTCTTTTTACCCTATTCCCTCGTAGTTATCAAGATAAGTGCCATTGCAAGCTTATAAGATGTTTAGTTGCTAATTTCATTAGTTTCCCTTATTTTTGATGAACTAAAAAGGAATTAGACTTGGTCTTGCCAATAATGGTTCATGCAGTTCAAATCATGTAGCGGGCATCTTCTGGTTCTTGTAGTACTACTATAATTTTGTAGTGGCATGTTTCTAGAAGCAATTTTGCCATGGAATTTATGGGTAGATGAAGACGAATTAGGAAAATTTAATACATGGGTTTTGAGTAGACTACTCCAAATTGGGTGTCACTCAATCGTTTTTCCAAAAAAGGAAATGGTTTGGGAGAAATGGGAAGATATACAAGGAGGATTTTCCAAGAAATCCTGTAGCGCCCGAATTCCCATAGTTATGCATCTTGTGGACAAATTTGGGAATATGGTTTTGTCAAATATTATGTTGTTATGCTTCCTTGTTATTCAAACATATCTAACATCTATTAAGTAAGCTCCATTTCCTTAATCAATTTTTTGATGGTCGTAGATCCATGTATTTTGGATCTAGTCTCATTTTGTTGTAACCATTTTCTTTCTTTGAAATGTAAGCCATATGTATAAATGTAAGAGTGATCAATGTAATTGGGGGGAGAATTCCGGAATAAAGAACTTGTTGAATATCAAGATCTCTCCATTGTAGTCTATCTTGGCAGTGTATACCAAGGGAGACAGGGCCCCTCCCTTTGGTGTATGAAAGTACACTGTAATTTCATTTATGTTGTGTGGATCAACTAATGCTTGTGAGAACATGAGTTTCATGCTTGATTTCTCGCTAGTTTAATTAGTGATTCTATGAAAAAAGATTTGTCATAGCCGCGGATTGATACAATTGATGATCATCAATCCTTCATTAGTCGACAACTACACATGATAGATATCTTGTTCACACACATTAAGTTTTTCAATTATGTTGTTTATAGTTTCAATTGAAGGTTCTCAATCTAACTCATAGAGTGAATCCAAGAGAGTACTGTTGAATATAAGGTTCTATATTCAACCTACAATTCTACCTTAGAATATTCACTATTAGATGAACAATCATAGTTTTTTTTCATAATTCATTAGAAAATGGCATGTTAGACACTTTTAGATTAGCTTTGCATATATTGTGCCTAGTATTTCGTAAGTTTACAAACCCAGATTGATAATTAATGTATCGAATTATGACCATATAATTTGTGCCACAGAGATTTCAAAGACCTTTGATTTACTAACTATTGAAAAATCCTTTCATCGTGCTTACTAGTCGTAATATTATTATTGAAGGAAATAACAATTCTCCATGAGTTTGCTCTCACCAAGTTGCATGTAAGTTAACATAAAACTATTTTTGAAAAATGGAGATGTGATTTTTCTCTTCTTTATATATGAAGAAAATGTTGATTGATATATTATAGATCTATCTTAACTATGGATTTATCATGCACTAAGAGGGATCAAATCTCTTGAGGTGAAAATATTTTTTAGATTGAAAAAACTTGAGGAAAGGTTTTGACTTGATTTCCTCCCTCTTTATGCATGATAGATCTAGAGTT
>JASDQU010271191.1:0-10557 GCA_032191745.1 Picea mariana
TTAGGGAGTGCATGAGGGGGAATGGAACAGCCATAAACCCTAATGTAGGAAAAATTTTCCTCAATAAACCAGTCGGCAACTGCTTTAAGACTTGCTATGATTGTATCAAAAATGTGAGGGGGTTCGCATCCAAAAAACATTTTGTGCATGGGAATAATAATAAAATGACAAACCTCATAAAATGTGTCTTTAACATTTTCTTCCCAAAGGGCCGAGTGATATTTATGAATGGGTTCTGGACAGGAAATGCTCCAACTCCAATTCATTAATGGAAAGGGAATCATAAAACAGATTGCATCCATGATGTATTCAGACATATAAAAAGCTGTTGGTTGTCCCTTTGATTTGGCTGCTTTGTAGTGTATAATTTCTTGTGTTAGGTTATCCGACAAAATCTTATGCTAGTTAAAACCATTTTCTCCTAAAGCTTCCTCTGAAAAGGGCACCCAGTCTGCATGAAAATGACAGGGATCTTTTCTCCCGAAAAGTCTACATAACATAATGGCTATATAAACCATGTATTCATTTAAAGAGGCTGTTGCATAAATCCCATGAGCATCAGCTCTAAACTTTGCTTCAGACCTCACCCATCCTCTAATCATATCGGAATATGTCTGGTCTGCCTCAATACATTCTTTTCTTTGAAACTCTGCTAAAAATTCAGCATTAAAAGTATGTTTATGATTCGGAGAGAGTTTATACATTACTTGAATGTGCTCTGGTCTGACTGAGTAAACGATAGCTCCTTGCTCGTTTAGAATTCTCCTTGTTGGGATATTGACCTTATCCAGAGCCCAGCTGATCATATCAGTGTATGCCACAAGCCTCGGGCGCGCAACAATCTTATGAAGCTCTGACTCAGCTATGTCCCGGAAATGATTTTCAGAGTCAGGATGAGCATTCTCAAACTCATATTCCAGCAAATCTAAGATTTGAGTCCAAGATTTAATAGAATCTATAGCATGTGGAGTGGTATCGGAGATAATATCTCCTTCATGTGCATCTTCATTCTTCTTAGGTGCCTTTCTGGGTGCCACGACTTTTGCGCTTAATTGAAAACCTGTCACAGAAAATGGATGAACAAGCTCAGCTTAGAATGAAAACACAGACATTCGAATGTTTATTTTGAATATATTTTAAAAAATGACAAGATTTGCACAACTGTCACAAATTTAAAGCTCTTAATGCGAAAGATATTTTACCGAGATACGCTTTTAATGTCCGTATTTAGGTACCTTCAGGTTTTTGAAGAAAACGAGAAACCTACTTAATTGGTAAGCGAAACATAAATGAACACCTAAGAATGATTACCATTAACCTTGTTTTTAAGAAAAGGTTAATTAATGTTAATCATAATTTAAAGCTGAAAACTTCTTTTTTCGGGGTTTCAGAAATCCTGATGTCGAGAGGTATGTAGTCTATGAAAAACTATTTCGAAAAATGCGAAATCACGAAATCGTGATGCTTAAATTAAGATTTAAATGCTTTTAGCACGTTAATTAATTGAGATTAGACTTTTTCAGGATTTCGGAAATCGGGATTTCGGGAAACATGATGACAGGAGACGTGTGTTATTAATAAAATCCGATCTCAGAAATCGCGAAATCGCGATGGCTTGTTTTTTTAAACAGGACTTAACTTATCTTAATTAACTAAATAATCACGATTAAGGCCAAAACAAAATTAGTTTAATTTAACGTGACTTATGGATCGGGATTTCGAGAAACATGATGACAGGAGACGTGCTCTCACAGAACCGCGAATCCCGAAATCGCGACATAATTATTTTAACCCTTAACCTTTCTTAGAGGAGACTAAATTAATTCGTGTTTAAATTAAGATTCCAACATGTCGGGAAATCGGGGATCGGGGTTTTACGATTCGATTTGCATCAAAAATTTGTTTGCAGGAAACCCCAAATCCCGAAAATTCTTTAAAGTTTAATTTAAAAAATCGTAAATTTAAATTTCAACACATTTTAAATAATTTTCAAAATAAAAAGCGTCGGAAGTCTTATATTTTTTGTAAACCCTTTTTCCGTTCGTTATTCGAAAGAAAAACTTAAAAAAATTAAGAAAAAGGTATCGTGAATTTAGAAATGATACGAAACTCTTGTTTTATGAAAAGCCGAAACCCGAGAAAGAAAAAATCTAGGCCTTAAGGATAAAAATTTAAGATCTGTTTCAATAGGGGGTACTTGAAAAAGTATAAATACCCATCAAAGAGCCTCTCATTATCACTTAGCAAGTTTCATAAAGCAAGCATGTGATCTATTGGCGAAACTGAAGTAGCAGAGAATTGTAAAGGAGGCAAGTCTCGGAGCCGCAAATTGGATAAGGGTTTCTGGTAACCCTATTTTAGAAAACTATCGTGGTTTAGGTATAAGGTGTCCTGCAAGGCCCCCACAGGTTATTTAGGACTCATCACACAAGGCCCTACTAGTTGCCAAATCCAATGGAGCGAGGTTGAAGAGAAGTCTGAAGATGCTGCTATCTTCTTGATGTTGAAGTAGAGGAAGGTTTGATGATTTGAGATATCGTGCATCAGGTTCTTTACATGATAAATGTATGGTTCTCTACATGTTTTGATATTCATATTGTAGAGGCTATGGTATATGCCTGAGACATAACATGTAGATTTTGGTATATGCTTGAGGCATATTTTGGAGGTTGTTGTTACTAGAGATTTCTCTTGGTTGTAAAAGAGAAATGCCTAGCACATTTTCAACCAACTTTTGAYTGAAAATTTGGCCCTTCCAGCCAAAGAGGGATCCCTCWTATGACTTCAAAATATGGGTTGGGAAATCCCACGAAGCAACACTTGAACTTTAAAGCATAGTGRCCAGATTTAAGATAATAAAACAAAGGTTAAACAAGGCATAGTAAATAAGACAACATACCAAATAAAAAGGTTGTAAATCTCTCAAATCAGTGACCTAAATCTATTGGGCATGGAGTCTTGTCTATCAAAGCATMAAATTTGATAGATGAAAGATGGAAGAATACAAGAAATACAAAAAATATCTTACTTTGCAGAGGGAAAGTGCAATCTCAACAAATCTAAGATGAAGAAAAGACCATTTACTGGGCATTGCCAATGATGAATCCAACAAAAGAACAATGAATGCATATAATACAATATATCAGGGTTATGAATAAGCAAAACAAGTTAAAACATTGCTTCACTGCCATCCAAATGTCCATAGCCCCGATGAAGATATATGTATCCCCCAATCCTGAAATTCTTTTCACCATCCCACTTTTTAACATTATTTCATTGATTTGAGATGAGGGCAATCATTAACATGAATTTCCTTTCACCATCTCTTTTAGACGAGATGGGGGCAATCATTTTATGAATTTCCTTTCACCATCTGTCTTAACATTCTATTTATTTTTGTGGGATGGGGGCAATCAACGTGTTAAAAATATTCTGGGATGATGATTGTTGAAGATATATAATTAAGTGGCACTGTCTACAAGTTAAAAGTAAACCATGAGATTAGTTCCTTCTCAAGACTAGCCACATCTTTTCCTATGAGTATGAAAATATTGTATCATTTGTTCTTTCAAATTTCCCTTGAGAAAACTATCAGTTGTCATCTAATATAACAACTCCGATTTTGAGGAATTACCCCAAATATACCATTTCAACAATGATAAAGAAACAAAAGGATTTTCATCTTACTTGTGCAAATAACATCTTTGAAACTTTATCTATAAATAAATTCTTATCATTTCTATAGAGATTAGAACAAATGTAAGTGATCAATAGAGTTTAGTTTCATTTATTAAACTAATCTAACTAATAATAACACTATTTTAAAACAAAAGGAATTCTAGTGAAACTAATGTTAAGGAGGCCATTAATTTCCTGCGGTTAAGTGCGGCTTATATATGAATTCTTGATTCTGGTTACAGCAAGAGACTTGCATGGCGAACGGAGGGGGAGGGAGCGGGGCTCCCTCTTATCGAAAAGTAGTGGTGGACAGAGGGAAGGGTGCACGAGTTGGAGGTTTCAGGGTCCCACACTCTGGTGCATCGGGTTCTACATCAAGCATGAGTGGAGAAGACATGCAAAAGAAAAAAGGTTAGACAGATGAAAAAGACAATGATAATCAAATAAAAATGAGAGACTCGCCTCTACAACCAATGGGGTAAGGTGGGAACACTGCATGCAATCCAAAAATGACAGGGATCCCAAAAGTTGTTCTAGAAGAGCCGCAGACCCAAGAATTTAGGAATCAAATGCGTGGGTATGCCTTGATATGCAAGTTTATGGGCCTATGACCAACAAAGAGAGCCTTAAGAATTTGGATTAAATACCATTGGAAGCCATGCAGGGAGGTGGACCCACATATGGGGTCAAAAGTCTTTTTCACGGTGGTCTTTAAGAATCTGGAGGACAGAGAAAAGGTTTTTGAAGGAGGTCCCTATTTTCATGCCTCGGTTGGTCTCTATATGAGACCCTGGAAGGAGAATTTCTCACCAGAAAAGGAAACCTTCACGTCTGTTCCATTCTGGATCATGCTCTATTCTTTTCCTTTAGATTATTGGCTACCATCCACATTCAAAGCAATAGGGAATAAACTTGGAAATTTTGTAAAGGCCTCGTACACCACCTTAGAAGGAAAATATACCTCTTTTTCAAGAATATGTATCGAGATGGATGTATCGGGAGTGCTACCAGAAGAAATATGTCTAGAATTTAGGGACAAGGAATGGATACAAAACATCGATTATGAGCAGATATTGTTCTGATGCAAGATATGTCATGAACATGGGAATATCTATAGGCAATGTTGCTTAAATAAATTTATCATACAATCAAAAGAAAAACACCAACAAGACGAAGAAGGATTTGTTCGGCCAAACTATAGGGGTAAAGGGAATAAGCGACAAAATCAACCCCTCCCACCTCAGTCATACCAGAAACTAGAAATAGCTTTGAAGGCCCGACATGGAATCTCACCTAAGAAGGAGATAAACATAAGGAGAAGCAAGGAGAGACAAATATCAATAGAAAGGAATCAGACATGGGCGAGGGGGGAGCAACCAGATTAGGGTAATAACAAGGAATTCAATGGATCGACATCGGATCGAAACCTCGATGTTAATATTCCAATGCAAGAATGTGATGGAGATTCAGAGATGACACCCAATGAAGTAGGAACCGAGGATCCTTGTCTTAGAGAGATAGTGGAACGGTAAGGTATCGACCTTTAGAATATCCTGGAACAATGGAAAAAGAAAAGAATAGAAACCATACCTCTAGACCAACTAGATCGAGTGCGTTATCTCTTCCTAATGAGAGAAGAGGCAAAAACAAGAGGGGCCAAGTGCATGCATGGGCAGATAGGTAATTTGGGAGTTAAATCAGGGGACATCCAACATCCATTGTCACCGAAACAAACCAAGAGGAAGAACGACAAAAAACCAAAAAGTGTTGTTGACTACATTTTTGGTCAATAATACTTAGCCGACAAAGTGTTGTTAGGCTCCCTCTCGAATCACAATTCTTGCACAAATTTTCACTTATTCTTGTTAAGGATTGGTGCAATGTTCTTAGCAAAATTATTGTGACACTTGACTTATTTCTAAACATGACCCTTTTTCTCGCTCTGCGCAATATTCGCGTCGATGACAAGAAATTCCAAGTTCAAGAAACTCTGAGCAGTGTATCTTCTATCGACTGGAATATGAAGGAGGAGACATAATAACAAACTCTTCGATACAAGAATTAATAGCATTTATATTGTATCTAAAATTAGGCTTCAAATAAATGAAAAATATTTATTATAGCTTGAAGATGTCAATATCAATGGCAATAAATATAGAAGGAGCAAAAGGGGGTCTTGTGAAGCAGCGAATACACGAAGCGAGGATGAGCTTTGCTAGTTTTATATAAGGTGAATTTTTTTCTTGTCACTTTGTTGTATTTAAGCCTGATTTATTTCAACGCTAATCAATTTCTGATATGTAGGTCCTTGCCTTGTGTTATCACCACCATCGCTCCATTCCACTTTGGCTCAACTCTTTTCTTTCTTTCGCTCTTGATCTTTCTATTGTAACCTTGTTCTAGAATGGCTAAAGACTAAATACCTGGCCCAAATCTATGCAGAGATTTGTAAATTTTGGAACTCCATGAATTGTATGAGGAGAAATTTTAATTCTAGATGAAAATCCTTACGCTTTAAATTTGTTTCTTATTTTTTTTTTTTCTGTCAAATCTTGGCTTTCTCCATCTCTATTAATCCAACACTTTAAATTCAAAATAAAAAAGGAAAATACATTCAAAAGAAATAATGAACTATGACTTTGTAACATGATGTACATAAGCTCCTCTCATGTTATTTTATTTTTGGTATAAGTTTTGTATCTTTCTTTATCCATTTGCTTAGTTTCTTTTGTGACTTACCTTGTTTTAACTTAAAAGAAAATAAAATTTCTAATCATTACATTGTTATAAATAATTTTGGTAGTTAATGAATTAGTTTATTGTTTAACAAATTCATCTTTTAACTAACCCCTTTAGCACTAGCTTCCCTTTACCTTTTCATTAAGTTTTGCTTTAGTTACTTTTTGCTGAAATAAATACAAAACAAAAGACTTTTCATCTTTTAATTTTATTGTTTGTGTTTTCTTTAGTAGATTTAATTTTTTTATTTCAAATGTATAAACTCCCACATCAAAGTAATAAAATTATAAATCGCATAAAAATCAAATATTGTTAAAAAGTAAAATAMAAGGYGAAATGACTCACGCTTGGACTGTAGGTTAGAGGAGATTTATCATGGAGTTAAATGTGYMTTCTTGTTTGGGGCTTTAAGCTTAGGGTGACATTCCCRTCTCTTCCYACCTAGCCCCACGGAAGGTTGAAATGTTGATGTTGGGGACTCTCTAGTCCCTTGACATCAACAAGTGTCATGCTACAGGAATTGGGGGCTTTGTTGATAAACTCTGGTAAGATTAAATCTATGTTCCCTAGCTCTCCATCACTTATGTTAAAATGAAGATTATCACATGGAATATTATAGGCTTCAATAGCCTTAGGAAACAAAGAATTTTTAAAAATAAGTTAAACATGGAAAAACTAGAAATATGTTTTATTTAGGAAACCAAATGTACAATTGAACAGTTGTTACAAATAYGTAAGAAAAGTTGGAAGAAGTTTCAATATCTAGATATTAATAGCCAAAACTCACCAGGGGGCATTCTTACCCTGTGGAACCCTAAAAAAGTTAACTTGATATCGACTGAATCTACAAGTTTATACTTATCATTTGAATTTCAAGTAATAGGAACTCTGGATAAGATCATTTTTACCAATGTGTATGGTCCTCAACTCCTAGATGATAAGAAAAGGATGATAACAACTTTAGAAAACCTCAGAGAATGACACCTGAGATCCCATTGGGTTATAACAAGACATTTCAACATAATTTTGATCCTGGAAGAGAAAAAAGGGGAAATCCGTAGATTAGATAGAGATGTAGAGGCCTTCTCTGATTTCATAGAAAAATACATCACCAGGTGGTGTCAAGGCTCGACAGATTCTTAATTTCATAATCCTTAATTATGCAAGGTATTGACATGGAAGGCATCATCCTTCCATGGGGAGGATCGAATCAATGGCCAGTGCAACTAGAAGCAAATTTCCAAGGAACTCCAAAAAATCGACCATTCAGATTTGAGAGTTTTTGGCTGGACCACCCCTTCTTCAGGGAGAAAGTCAAAATTTGGTGGACCGAGGATATCCAAGAATAGGGTACCAAAATGTACAGACTCCAAGGAAGACTGAGACATGTGAAGAAGCAACTAAAACAGTGGAACAAAGAAGTGTTCGGGAACATCTTTTAGGAAAAAAAAGAAATGGAAAATCAAATGGAAAATCTGTTGAAATCATGCATTCAGGATGGTTACAATGAAGAGAAGAAAACCAAGGAAAAACACCTCCATCGGGAATGGGAGAAAAGATGTATTCAAGAGGAAATTTTATGGAGACAAAAATCCATAGTTTAGTGGTTAAAGGAAGGGGAGAAAAACACAAAGTTCTTCCACAAGTCAACAATCGCCCATTGGAATCACAACTGAATTTTGAAAATTAGAGATTGGGAGGGAAAAGAGCTAGAATCTCGTAAATAAATTGAAAAATCTCTAGTTCAACACTTCCAGGACATAGCTAAAGAACCTGAAATTGACCGGTCGGATGCCATACAAAGAATTCTGAGACACATTCCAAGACTGGTCACAAAGGAACATAATCAAAATTTAAGGAAACCAATTACGTCAGAGAAAGTAGATCAAGCAGTCCAAGAGATGCCTAATGGGAAGGCCCTTGGACTTGATGGATTTACTATGGATTTCTTCAAATCCTGTTGGGATGTGGTAAAACAAGATATTTATGATATAGTCGAGGATTCAAGGCAATCCTCTTCTGTTCTCAAATCTTTAAACTCAACCTTCATTACTCTGATCCCCAAGGAGAACGAATCTAGAACACCAAATAGATTTAGACCGATAGATCTTTGCAATGTGGTTTACAAGATAATATCCAAGGTCATAGAAAATAGATTGAAACCCCTCTTTCCAATCCTTATTTCAAAGGAACAATCAAGCTTCGTGGAAGGCAGACAAATCTTAGATAATATCATTCATGCCCATGAAATAATCCATTGTTTGAAAAGTAGGAAAAAGGCAGGCATGATAATACAATTGGACTTTGCAAAAGCCTATGATAAATTGAGCGGACACTATATGGAAAAAACCTTGGAAGCCTATGGATTTGATAATCAATGGATAAAATGGGTAATGTCAATGGTTTTCACAACTAGCTTCTCAATTCTGGTAAATGGAGCCCTAGCTAAGTCGTTTTATCTGTCTAGGGGAATAAGACAAGGGGACCCCTTATCCCCCTTTCTATTCATACCGATGATGGAAGGAATAAGTAGAACATTCAAAGCAACAACCACAGAGGCAGAAATAAAAGGCCTACAACCTCATGATGACAACCCCCCAACTATGCATAAACAGTTTGTGGATGATAATATGTTACATGGAGTTCCAACAGTCAAAGAGTCAAAATCCTATAAGGAAATCTTGGATAACTTCATAGAAGCTTCAAGAACATAGATAAATCATTCCAAATCTATGATCTTTTTCTTTAATACTCGTATTGTTATTCAAAAAAGCCTCACTAACATCCTGGGTTTCGAGAGGAAAACATTACCTACTAAATATTTGGGAGTTCCTCTCACAGATAAAGTACAGAGGAAATCGACTGAGGAAAATATTATAAACAAGTTGCGAGATAGAGATGAACGATGGAC
The DNA here is from genome assembly GCA_032191745.1 of Picea mariana. Classification (NCBI taxonomy): domain Eukaryota; kingdom Viridiplantae; phylum Streptophyta; class Pinopsida; order Pinales; family Pinaceae; genus Picea; species Picea mariana. The sequence continues at coordinate 9,329 of JASDQU010271191.1, forward strand.
CTATCGAGCCCTAAACTTTACAGGCAAACTTGTGCTCACAAAGGCAATTTTACAGGCAATTCCAACTTATTTACTTTCAGTCTTCCTAGCTCCAGTAGGGATTTTACAAAGAATAAGAACTATTTAGAGAAATTTCTTATGGACACGTGCACGTGCCTCCCCCTTGGTGGTTGGGCTGATTCACCTTTTAATAGTTGTTTTCGGTGTTGGTTACAATGTGTGGCTCGTGGCATGTTGGTTTGGGCAGATTTGTTAAGGCGCATATGGGGGAGGAGGTCCTGGGGTCAAACCTGCGGGCCTCCCCCTTTTGGGTTTGTATTGTTGTAACATATACATTTAACATATAGTTTGTTTTCTATAGTTAACGATGGCACTAACAGATATCCCAACGATTTCACCAGTGGCCAGGTTTGGCGCGAACCTGCCAATTATATATTTTTTTAAATTTTGCTCACAGACTGTCTTTGAGCATTTCTCGCCTGCCACATGGACACCTCTGATTGGGCCACGTGGGAGCCTCTCACAGGGCCACGCCATCCTCTTCCAAGTCATCATGCCACATAAGCATGCCACATCAGTGTATGAACTGTATAAACTTCCACATGGCACGATCTGATTAGTCCACGGATCGACATGAAAACGCCAAAACTGGATGACACGTGGCAACCTTGGTGCTGCCACATCACTATGATGACATTAGCATTCCGCGTGTCACCTTCCTCCACTTTCCACAGGTACTGTACGGATGCTGACGTCATCTGTATGGATGTTGATGTCATTAATACAGATGTTGACTCTTCCCCTGCTGACTGGGCTAGGTTGACCAAACTTTGACCGTTAATATCTTTCAATCCGTAGCTTCGTTTGACGAGTCATTTGCATCGTTATAAATATCGTGACGCACTCTTTGCAATCATGTCATTTTTATTGAGTTTTGGGAACTTTGAATTTTTTCCCTTTCTCTGTCTGTTGAAGCCATTCTGAGCGTCCCGAGTTGCCTCTGCTAGTTATTAGTTGTTCTTGGCCTTCTTTGGATCCTTTTTGGATCACACCTTCCCACTGAGAGATTTTTGGACCACCAAAAGCTTTCATCGATCAACAGGTAAGTGAGGAAAGAGTCTCCTCACTTTGTCCTTCTTTATCCACTTTGCCTTGCTTGGATGTGTGCCCTTTAAGCCTACTCGAAGATAATCAACATCACCCCTGCGTGAAGTCCACGTCCTCATGTC
>JASDQU010271191.1:12963-23161 GCA_032191745.1 Picea mariana
GATGTCCCGACATCTTTGTCTCTTACGACCATGAGTACATATCTCTTATTAGTGTTTATGAGTCTTTTCATTTCCCTGCACTAACAAGTGTTGTATTTACCCTCATGCTATGAGATCTAACAATATATTCCACTCACCCTTTAGTAAGGTGGTATTTGTTCTCATGACAAAAGAAGACTGCTTTTATATCATAAATATAAGGACTTCCCAACAATATGCCACATATATCAAGTGGTACAACATCCAAATCCACTTCATCAATCAACTTTGAAGCTATAGCAAATCTGACCCTACATTGTTTGGTGACATTAAGTTTTGCTTTATCACATACCCAACCAAGAGGATAAGGCTTCAGATGTGGTTTTGTTTCAAGACCCATCTTCTTGACAAGTGCTTCAGATATTAAGTTTACTTGGGAACCCGGATCAAATAATGTATCTATCTTAGTGTGTTTAGATACAACTCTTATGTGAAATAATTCATACCTCTTTCGTTGATCATCATGAGATTCATTATTGGAACTTGAACTAGCATGAAGGGAATCTTTACCTTGTACTCCAACCGATGTGATCTTTCCTTCATCTCCTGAATCAGAACCAAGATCTTGTTGCACTTTAGCAATGGTTTTGTTATTCCCCTTTCCACCGAACTGTTTCAATTTCTTTTATGGATGCAGTTTCCAACAATGTTCTTCATCGTGACCGCTTTTCTTGCAATGAGTGCAAGATGGATTTCCTCCTTCTCTCATCACTAAGGCGGTCTTCTTGTCCTTCCTTTTAAACATCTTAAAATTTTTATGTGGGAGATTGGAAGGTTTCTTCATGGGATCTTCTTGAACATGCTTCCCCCTGTTCTTAAGGTGAGTGGCTTGCACACAAACTTCGTCAAGACTAGTGGGGTTAAACAAGAGCAAAGTATGGCGAATCTAACTGTGAAGTGCACCAATATAATTCATCAAAGTTTCATAAGAATCCAAAGGAATGTTCAATGCAAGAGCTATCTTCCTAAATTCTTCTGTGAAACTTTGTACAGTTTGACCTTTACTTTGCCTTAAAGTTTGCCATTCCATCATTGCTTTATGTAAATACACTAATGGATAAAATTGCTTCCTTATCGCTGATTTAAATTCCGAACATGAGGAAAGAAGGTTACCACACTTATTTCTGTCCTGAAGCTTGCTCTCCCACCATACAAGAGCGGTGCCTTCAAACCGAAGAGAAGCCAATTGCACTTTAACTTCTTCTTCATCAATATATTGAACACGACAATACACTTCAACCTGTTGGATCCAATTATCTGGATTTTCAAGATTAGCATCTCCATTAAACATAGGTAAAGCGAATTTTACATCAATCTTTAATAATGGTTTCTTAAAAGAGGCTTTATGGCTAGAATGATGAGAATGCTCAGAGGAAGAAGAGCTAAAACTCGAAGGTGAAGACAGAGGCTCGGGAGGATCTCCTTCATCCCCTTGGTTTACCAAAGCATCATCATCTGCATGTGCTTCCTTTTTCTTCCCTTTCTTCTTCATCCTCTTCTCGTAATCTCCATGCATTCGTTCAACCATTTCTGACATGCAATAAAAGACCATGTGAAATTTTTTCTCCTGTTCATCACGCTTGTCCTCTTCTGCCATTTTCTTCCTTCGGATGCATGACCAACTTCGGGATTGGAAGTCTTAAGAGTTCCTTCACCCTACTTATGATTGGACCTAGTAAGCATTCACACTCAACAATTCAAGTCAAAGACGACTACTCTGATACCAACATGATCCAGGATCTTTTCATCGAGTGACTTATAAAAAATTGCATTAAATGAGCATAAATTAAAGTGCACCATTAAAGAAGGAAAGGATTAAAAATGAAGAGACATAAGCATGAAATCTAAACAAAAAAACTTGATAACGAAGTTCATTCTTGGTGGACTACATCTCCGGGTCCTGCTCTCAAATGGGTAGGATCTTTCATTAACTCAACAAAAGAATTTGGCAAAATACATAATTATACCTCATTTTGAAATCGAGCTGCAAAAATAATGCTCAGATACAAAAACAGAAAACATCACTGAATTTGTGGCGTTGAATTACCCAAAAATTATTGTCTCCACGTCTTGATATGACTCTGTCACTCCCAGGCCCAAGAAGAAATCTGTCTCAGTTTTTGTGCCCTCTCTGCAACCTGCATTAATGACTGGACTGCATTATTTTCTGTGCCCAAGCGATCATACCGTATGTGCACCTCCCCCTCGATGGCTGGGTGGATTCACCTTTTAATAGTTGTTTTTAGCATTGGTTACAATGTGTGGCTCGTGGAGTGTTGGTTTAGGTGGATTTATTAAGGCGCATATGGGGGAGGAGGTCTCGGGGTCAAACCAGTGAGCCTTCCCCTTTTGGGTTTGTATTGTTGTAATATACAAATTTAACATATAGTTTGTTTGCTATAGTTAACGATGGTGCTAACCCATATCCCAATGATTTAACCAGTGGCCAAGTTTGGTGTGGTCCGCCAGATTTGGCGGACCCACCAACTATATTGTTTTTCAAATTTTGCTCACGGACTGTCATTGAACATTTGTCGCCTGCCACATGGCAACCTCTGATTGGGCCATGTGGTAGCCTCTCACTGGGCGATGTCTTCCTCTTCCAAGTCATCATGCCATGTCGTTGTGCCACATCAATGTATAAACTGTATGGACTGACACGTGACACGATCCGATTGGTCCACAGATCGRCTTGAMAATKCCAAAACTAGATGACACGTGGYARCCTCTTGTGCTTCCACGTCACCATGATGACATCAACATGCCACATTTCACCTTCATACTCCTACCACGTGTACTGTACGAATGTTGACGTCATCCGTACGGATGCTGACGTCARCAGTGTTAGCACTCCGTAAATCCGTTCGGCTGATAAACAAACGACGAAGGTAACTTTTTCAAACCAACTTTGAGACTCGAAACTAGCCTTTCGAATCTGGAGAGGGCTCTCTCAGAAATGGTGTGGTATCCACACAGGATATGACTTTCGAAATAATGGCTAGATTTAACACCTATGATATAATGGGTTCTGGTTATATTAGCGCAAGAAAGTGAGACTTGGGCTATGGAGTTGATTTGAGGGAAAGACGAGACAAATGACTCAGTGATTGGACTCGAGAGGATAAGGCTAGGCGAGCAACAGTCTTCAGTGTAAAACCATAGTGTGTGGTGGGAGAAAATACAGGAAGTAACTCAGGAGCAACGCTGTGGGTGAATTCAGTGTTAGCCTTTAGAAGAAAACGTTTTGTCTAAGTGGYGCGRACAAGGGGCGCTGTGCAACGAATCTACAGGTTTGAAAATTCATTCTGAAATAGACAGAAAAAGATATGAATAAAATATGACAGGAAGCACATATGTAAAGAGAGGAACACAATACATCCAACTGCTACAACTAGAATCTTTTCATCAAGTTACAGGACCTTTTCATTAAATTTTGGTCAAAAGCTCAAATTTTGTACAATAGCTTTCGTCTACTAATTTTTCCAACCAACCATGTTTACATGAAAATGATCCCCATATATAGAAAACTAGTGTCAACCTTGGCTGCTAGGTTTGAACTACTCCCTCCTAGAATCATGGATCTGTTTTCTTTGAAAGAGAACAATAACTTCCATGTATTCACTAAAAATAGAAAACTCGACTTTGCCAAATCATAATCCTAACCTAAATATTCTTTACAATAATTGATCATGATCAAAATTTGACCATATGGTTGTGATGAGTCATCCTGTGCACTATTTGGCACTCTATCACCCTTTCACAACAAGTCTGCTATGCAATAATAACCTACAACAAAACACGCAGCGGATTGTACAACAATCTAAGAAAATAAGCGTTAAATATGACATCGTATCTCACTAATAAAAACCTATTTTTATAAACTAAGAGAGGTTTTTGTATTTAAGGTCGTTATAAAGAAAAACCTCTTTCGGTTTCTTTAAATTCATCTCCAGCGGGCCAGAATACGTGTCGCAAAAACATGTCTCGGAAAAGAAATCATGAAAGCTGAAAAATAGAGCTCAAATATTCCTTCGAATCTCCCAATCCGTGACACATTTTTCAAATTTGAGAGATGTTTTTATTATTTTGTTTGTCCTTGACAAAAACCTCTTGGGGATTTTCCAAATTCCTCTTTAGTTGGTCAAAAATTGATCTTGAAGTTGACCACTAAACCAGTCATTTCGCAGTGCGACCTGTAGCCTGTGTGCAGGAAAATACACTACGCGATGACATCCTCTACGTGACAACATCCTATGCACGATAGAATCCATTGCGTGACAACATCCTATGTGTGACATAATCCACCGCACGAAAACATCCCATGCGTGACAACATCCACTGCGCAACGAAAATCCATTGCGCGACAAAATCCTTTGCGTAGTAAAGCGCTCTGCGCAGCGCATAGTTTCAAATGGAAATGGAAATAATACATGAAAACCTTCCTTTTGAAGTTGACCCTTGGATATGTTAGATGATGGCAGGCATAAAAACAATATGGGTGCTAACATGCATGACTTTGCAAAATTGTTAACAAACCTCTAGCCTTAGCCATGCAAATCATGGTGCTAATAGCTGGCTCCAACGGGGATGCTATCCTCCCTGTGATGTAGCAAAGAACAATAGACCATGTGCCAATCCATTGGGCTTCTCCCAAACTCAACTTTCCAACTGTAACTTGTAACCTTCATCCACTGAAAACCCAAAACTGTATATGCTCCAAACTGAAATCTGAAACTAAGATGAAAATGAAAACTGCAGATTGCTAAAAGAAATGCTCGTAGTATTGAGCTTATTCGAACTCCTACCTACCCTATCTATTGAAAAATATKCCAATGCAATCATGCAARCACTTTATCCACTTTTTCTTTCTTTGCACATGCTTGCTCCAAAGCTTGTTTACTGATAAGTCATTCAAAAATATATCTATAAATTCAAATCTCAAAAAATAAAAAACATTGAGACTGTTTGCTGCCTCCAAAAAAACTGCAAATGGATCCTCCAGAATGTGTATAAAAYAACAATCATGTTTCACCCCTTCCACTACATCCTTGTTTTCATGTAATTCAACATGTTGATTACCACAAAAGGCTGAAAAATATGGCRAGACTGCTGGAAATAACAATMTTCTAAATAAGAAGACAGTGTTGGCTGAAATGGAACCCCTAGTGGCAAGAAATCCATATCTAACACTGACGTTGATTGACCATCATATTTATTTCCAAGTTCATAGTTGATCACAKGCTGCAAATCTGAACTGAAATACCCTTCCATGTAATCAACAATAGGGTCATTAAAGGTATGAGAAGGTTGTTGGTCCTCTTCACTGATAACAATTTTCTCATGTAAARCAATGTCACTGTGAATGCAATGAGACTTCACTACTTCCTCTATTATCTCATGATTTACTTTCAACAATTCAAAGGAAGAAAAACAAAATGGAAGAYGGTTTTCATTTGCAAGTCCACTGCTTTCTTCATATTCAACATCATCCCTGTAGGATTTCTGATTTGAAACATTATAAACATTTTGCTTCATCAATTCGAAAGATGCAAAACACAATGGAAAAGTTCCTTCATCTAATTCAAAACTTTCTTCATTTTCTTCACTGCTGTCATATGCACATTTTTCAATTTCTTTGGATTTCTGAACACACTCATTTTCAGATTCATCTTTGACCAATGGCTATAAATTTGAACTGATAAAACCTTCCATATAACAAACAACAGGGTCATTAAACACATGAGAAGATTGTTGTAATTTCTTGTCAATTGTATCCCATGAATCAGTGTGATTTTGCATCAACACACATTCCTTTGCTTCAATGATGATCTTAGAATTTTCTTTCAACAATTTAAATGAAGAAAAACATAAAGGCAAAGAATTTCCTTCAGCTGATTCAATACTTTCTTCTTTGTAACTGTGATATGTAGGCTGATTTTCCTCATTACACTGCTGAAAAGGAACATTTTATGATAGAGAAAATGCAGCTGGTTGTTCTAGGAAGTCAACACCGTGATCAACATCATATTCATCATATATAGGAAAATCAACAATATTTGCAATGCCATCTAACAAGAAAAAGTTTGGGACATCAACTTGCTCTTCAACAAGTTGTTTTGCAAATTCATTTTCTTGATGGTCTACAAATGAATACATAAAACAATCAACCCCATGCTTATCAAGAGATGGATCAGAAACTAAATTAATATCAAAGAAATTCAGGAGAGTAGCTTGTTCTTCAAGCTGGTCATCATTCTTTGCAAACACATCCTCATTACATCCTTCAAGAAAACTTATGACTTGATCAACCTCCTACATATTATGCACAATCTTTGGTTCCCCAGCTTTCAATTTCTCATCCAAAATCTGATTTTGCAACTCCTTGCATGCTTGAATATTGTCTTCAACTTCCTGAGCATTGTTGAACATCTGTTGCAAAGACATAGACTTCCTCTCCATCAAAAGAAAAGATAATGGAGCATGGCCGCAACTTCAAGAGGTTGGATTTCCTTAGGCAGTTTATAATAAAGACTAGCAAACCTCCTACTGAAATTTGAGATGGTTTCATCTTTCATTCTTCTCATGGCATCAAAATCTGAAAGGAGTAGATCCCATGACTTTATCTCAACCCAAAATCTATGGAAAGCTTCCCTCAATTCATCCCACGAGCTAATCGATTGAGGCTGCAAATGTTTGAACCATGCTTTGGCATCTCCTTGTAAGGACCGAGAAAAGGTCCTCATAGACACATCCTCATGTTCGATCTCAAAAAGTTCTATAAAATGTTCAAAGGCCTGAATATGTTTTTCAGCTGGCTTTCCGTCAAGCTCTCCATCAAACTGAGGAAGGTACTTATAATGTTTCAGAGGAAATTCATGAAGGATGGAAGGAAATTTAAGAGGACTGTATCTTTCTTGAATCTTGGAGGGTGTAGGATTAAGAACAGAAAGTACAAGTTCAGCTTTGGTTTCATTAAGCTCACAAGAATGATCATGAACATCATATGGTTCAGAGGAAGGAGCTTGGTGAATATAGGCTATGAAAGAAAGAGGTATACCTATAGTTTGCAATGAAGGATATACAAGGGTAGATCTCCGGGATTCATTTGAATGTAGTAAGTGAAGAAATAGTCTTTTGAAAAACTCAGGAAAGGACAAAAAGATATTGATAAAACTAAAAAATACTAATTGAACTAAACTTAAGCTTGAGTACCTTATTTTTCCATACTGCTCTTCCATATCTCTGTCAACAGGTCTCATTCTCCAGTGGAGTCTTTGAATCGCATTTGAAGCTCGATTGGGGTCACCATGGAAACTTTAGCTTTGGATTCTTTTGCTAGTGGAATCACCTTCAAACTGATTTTCTGATATGTGGAGTCGCCAGAGTAGAAATATAGCCAATATGTGCCTAAGTGTCTGCTGCTCTCAGACCTTAGAACTGAAACAATGTCATTCTTCCCTGAGAAAGTTTCATTCAATTCCATCCCCGACAATGACAACAAAATGTTAGCATTCCATAAATCCGTTCGGCTGATAAACAAACGACAAAGGTAACTTTTTCAAACCAACTTTTAGACCTGAAACTAGCCTTCAGTATATGGAGAGACCTCTCTCNCTCATGTTCGATCTCAAAAAGTTCTATAAAATGTTCAAAGGCCTGAATATGTTTTTCACCTGGCTTTTCGTCAAGCTCTCCATCAAACTGAGGAAGGTACTTATAATGTTTCAGAGGAAAGTCATGAAGGATGGAAGGAAATTTAAGAGGACTGTATCTTTCTTGAATCTTGGAGGGTGTAGGATTAAGAACAGAAAGTACAAGCTCAGCTTTGGTTTCATTAAGCTCACAAGAATGATCATGAACATCATATGGTTCAGAGGAAGGAGCTTGGTGAATATAGGCTATGAAAGAAAGAGGTATACCTATAGTTTGCAATGAAGGATATACAAGGGTAGATCTCTGGGATTCATTTGAATGTAGTAAGTGAAGAAATAGTCTTTTGAAAAACTCAGGAAAGGACAAAAAGATATTGATAAAACAAAAAAATACTAATTGAACTAAACTTAAGCTTGAGTACCTTATTTTTCCATACTGCTCTTCCATATCTCTGTCAACAAGTCTCATTCTCCAGTGGAGTCTTTGAATCGCATTTGAAGCTCGATTGGGGTCACCATGGAAACTTTAGATTTGGATTCTTTTGCTAGTGGAATCACCTTCAAACTGATTTTCTGATATGTGGAGTCGCCAGAGCAGAAATACAGCCAATATGTGCCTAAGTGTCTGCTGCTCTCAGACCTTAGAACTGAAACAATGTCATTCTTCCCTGGGAAAGTTTCATTCAATTCCATCCCCGACAATGACAACAAAATGTTAGCATTCCATAAATCCGTTCGGATGATAAACAAACGACAAAGGTAACTTTTTCAAACCAACTTTTAGACCTGAAACTAGCCTTTAGTATATAGAGAGACCTCTCTCAGAAATGGCGCAGTATCCGCGCAGGATATGACTTTGGAAACAATGGCTAGATTTAACACCTATGATATAATGGGTTCTGGTTATATTGGCGCATGAAAGTGAGACTTGGGCTATGGAGTCAGTCTGAGGGAAAGATAGGACAAATGACTCACTGACTGGACTCGAGAGGATAAGTCTACGCGAGCAACAGTCTTCAGTGTAAAACCGTAGTGTGTGGCGGGAGAAAATACAGGAAGTAACTCAAGAGCGCCGCTGTGGGCGAATTCAGAGTTAGCCTTTAGAAGAAAACGTTTTGTCTAAGTGGCGCGAACAAGGGGTGCTGCGTAGCGAATCCACAGGTTCGAAAATTCATTCTGAAATAGACAGAAAAAGATATGAATAAAAGATGACAGGAAGCACATACGTAAAGAGAGGAACACAATACATCCAACTACTACAACTAGAATCTTTTCATCAAGTTACAAGACCTTTGCATTAAATTTTGGTCAAAAGCTCAAATTTCGTACAATAGCTTTCGTCTACTAATTTTGCCAACCAACCCTATTTACATGAAAGTGATCCCCATATATAGAAAACTAATGTCACCCTTGGCTGCTAGGGTCGAACTACTCCCTCCTAGAATCATGGATCTGTTTCTTTGAAAGAGAACAACAACTTCAACGGATTCACTAAAAATAGAAAACCCGACTTTGCCAAATCATAATCGTAACCTAAATATTCTTTACAATAATTGATCATGATCAAAATTTGACCATATGGTTGTGATGAGTCGTCCTGTGCACTCTTTGGCACTCTATCACCCTTTCACAACAAGTCTGCTACGCAATAGTAACCTATATCAAAACACACAGCGGATTGTGCAACAAACTGGGAAAATAAGCATTAAATATGACATCGTATCTCACTAACAAAAACCTATTTTTAGAAACCGAGAGAGGTTTTTGTAGTTAAGCTCGTTATAAAGAAAAAACTCTCTCAGTTTCTTTAAATTCATCTCTAGCGGGATGGAATACATGTCACAAAAACATGTCTCGGACAGGAAATCATGAAAGTTTAAAAATAGGGCTCAAAGATTCCTTCGAATCTTCGAATCCATGACACATTTTTCAAATCTGAGAGAGGTTTTTATTGTTTCATTTGTCCTCGACAAAAACCTCTCGGATTTTCAAAATTCCTCTCCACTTGGTCAAAAATTGATCTTGAAGTTGACCACTAAACCAGTCATTTCGCAGTGCGACCTATAGCCTGTGTGTAGGAAAATCCACTGCGTGATGACATCCTCTGCGCGACAACATCCTATACGCAACATAATCCACTTTGCAACAACATCCTATGCACGACATAATCCATCGCATGAAAACATCCTATGCACAACATCATCCATTGCGCGACGACAATCCATTGCGCGACATAATCCTTTGCGTGGTAAAGCGCTCTGCACAGTGCGTAGAAAATTTTGTAGCGCGCAGTTGCAGGAAATGGAAATAATAAATGAAAACCCTCGTTTTGAAGCTGACCCTTGGAGATGTTAGATGATGACAGGCAATAAAACAATATGGGTGCTAACATGCATGACTTTTCAAAATTGTTGACAAACCTCTAGCCTTAGCCATGAAAATCATGGTGCTAACAAGCACTATGGATGTTGACTCATCCCCTGCTGACTAGGCTAGGTTGACCAAAC
>JASDQU010271192.1:3105-15309 GCA_032191745.1 Picea mariana
ATGCAAGAAACGGCACGCAAATCTGATGCTCCAAGCTCCCAGAAACGATCCGACAGCGTTTCCACCTCAAGGGCTTCCCTGCAACAAAATGGCTTTGGCTTGGCTTTCCAACAGCATAACTCTGCAAATATGACTGTCCATTGGCCTCAAACAGGCCTGGTTTATATAGCAAAGAAGTTGGTTTCCCATCCCCAACTTCCTCCAAGAATCTGGCCTCCAAAAAAGCCCAATATCCCCCCAAAATGGAGTAAATCTGCTAATTATAGCTTCAATTAATTAAAAAGGACCAAATTCGTTGAAATAACCCACTTTCCATAAAGTTTTTGGTTAATAATCGGGTTTAGGCCCCAAAATCAGGGCGCGGCCCCCTTATCGTGGTCATGTGGCATACCATAGGGCCACGCGCTATAGCGCGGGCCCCCCATTTACGCACCGGCTCCTGGTTTTATGGGCGGTCGTGTATATCTATAGGCCCGTGGCTGTTCTGCCATAACTCCCCGCCGTTTGTGGTGTAAGCCCCCGGTTTTGTGGGCTTTTCCATAGGACCTCGGGTCCGATTTGTTTCAACCGCCGCGCATTTGTGTTGGTTCCGGTTCTGGTTACATGGCACGGTTCTGTGGTATAGCTATTGCGCCGAGGGTCGGGGCTAAGCCCCGACCCTTTCCGCCGTGGTTTTGAACGACAAACCAATTCATATATTATTTATACCATATTTCTAACAAGGACCACCCACTGCCCGAGTGGCTAGCCCATATGTTCTAGTCCGTAGCGTGCCCGGAGGTCACGAGTTCGAATCGCGTCCATGCCAAAACCAAATTTAACAATCAGACCAATGAGCCAATAAGACAACGCCACGTGGCACCCTGTGAGTGGGCCACGTGGCCTTTTAAAACCAATTACAACTGGACACGCGTCGTCCTACTATTTGCCCATGTGTCGGCCACATCGGATGTCGTACTGCCAAGTCATCTGCCACGTGTCAAGTGCTGATTAGCCCACGTCATCGTACGTTCGCCACGTCAATGATGACATCAGCATGCCACGTGTCACCCTGTGAGTGGTGACACGTGTCACCTTTTTATTAGCCGATCGTACGCCCAAAGTTCCATTTCTGCCTGCCAGGTGTCACCCTCTGAGGCTGCCACGTGTCATCATCCTGCGCTGCCACGTGTCATCATCCTACGCTGCCACGTCACTGTACGGACCGCCACGTGTCGTCATCTGAAACTGCCATGTGTCCTGTACGGACATGCCACGTCAGCACTGTATGGACTGACACGTGTCTGTACGGACTGTACGGACAGGTACAGTCAGCATCCCAAAATTTTGCCTGTTTGGCTTTTCGGACAGAAGGCGATATCTTCCTCATACGGACTCCGTTTGCGATAAAAATTATACCATCGGAATCAGGAAGACGAGACGGACGCAATGGCACATGTTTCGTCGCATTCTGAGCACTTTCATTTTTGAGCATTTTTAAGCCCTATCAGGCTTCTGGATCTGTTTTCAGATCAGCTAGATTGGTTTAGAGCTCTGGATAAATACTTCAATTATGAAGATATCAAAGAAGATAAGAAATTTAAGCATGTTGTCACTAGACTGAAAGGGAATGCAACATTGTGGTAGGATGAACTGCAGGTTGACAAGCATTGCAAAGGAAAACAAAGAATCAAAAGCTGGGATAGAATGGTAGCGAAGATGAAAGCCAAATTCATACCCAGAGATTATCAAATCAATTTGTTTCGAAGAATGCAAAATTTGAGACAGAAAGGGATGCCAGTGAAGGTATACACTGAGGATTTTTACAGACTTAACATCAAAGTTGGTCATCATGAGAGTGATGATGAAAAGGTCATCAGATATATGAATGGCCTAAGATATGATATTCAGGACGAGATGAGCATGGTGACAATCATAAATGTGGAAGATGCTTATCAGGTTGCTCTGAAGGCAGAAGAGAAATTGGCTCGAAAGCAAGGTCAAAGGGGTAGAGGTAGAAGTCAGAGAAAAGGCAAAGAAATTTCCCAAGACAAAGTACAAAATCCTAAGGATGAAGAGAAGAAACCTCATAATCACCTAGAAAGGGGAGGAAGTTCACAAGGAAGACAATATGTCGACATGAGTACTTTTCCTCGAGCAATAGGAAGAAGAAGAGGCAGAGGAAGTGAAGTAAATTGTTTTGTTTGTGGAAAGATAGGACACAAATCTTGGGAATGTCCCGATAGGAAAAGAGATGGAGGAGGCGAAGCTCACATTTCAGAAGTGCAGAGGCCAAATGTTGAGGCAAAAGATGCAGAAGGTGGAAGATGCTTGATGATGAGAAAAATTCCCTTGAAGCTAGAGAAAGAGATGGAGAATCCAGTCCAGAGGAATAGTTTGTTTAGAACTACTTGCAAGACCAAGAATAGGGTATGCAAGGTGATAGTTGACAGTGGAAGAACATATAACTTAGTATCCAAAGATATGGTGGAGAAGCTGGAATTGGAGACAGTTGCACATCCAATCCCATATAAGTTTTATGGTTGCAAAAAGGACATCGGGTAACAATCACTAAACAATGTTTAGTTGAATTTAATATAGGGGGTTATAGAGATGATATTTTATGTGATGTTATTACCATGGATGTTTGTCATATTTTGTTGGGAAGGTCGTGGCAATATGAAAAAAATGTTATTCATGATGGAAGAAAGAACACTTACACCTTGGAGAAGAATGGTAGGACACATATGTTGCTGCCAATTGAAGACAAGAAGGTGAAAGAGGAAACAAGAAATACTATACTTCTCATGAGTGGGAAGGAAATTCTTGATGAAGTCAAGAAAGATCAAGAAATGTAGTTTGTTGTGGTGAGAAAACCTAGAGTCATCTTGAACAGTACCTCAATAGATGATCTACCTGAGGAAATTTAGGAAATGCAGGAGAATTTTGTTGATATAGTGGTGGACGATTTACCTTGTTTGTTGTCGCCCATCAAAATTATAAGCCATCACATTGAACTTATACTAGGAGTGAGTTTATCAAACAAATCCACATACATATTGACGCCACAGGAGAATAAAGAGGTTAAAAAGCAAGTCCATGATTTGATGGAAAAAGGGTTGATTAGAGAAATCTTGAGTCCATGCGCTGTACAAACAGTGTTAAGTCTGAAGAAGGATGGTGGATGGAGAATGTGTACAGACTCGAGGGCTATAAAAAAAATCACCATCAGGTATAGATTTCCTTTACCCAGGATGGATGACTTGATGGATTTCATGAGTGGGGCAAAGGTTTTTTCAAAAATTGATTTGAAAAGCGGATATCATCAGATTATAATGAGGGAAGGTGATGAATGGAAAACAACATTCAAGATGAATGAAGGGATGTATGAATGGCTTGTCATGCCATTTGGTTTGACGAATGCACCAAGTACTTTCATGATATTTATGAACGAAGTCTTGAAAGATTTCATTGGAAAGTTTGTAATTGTGTATCTTGATGATATACTAATCTTCAGTAAGACTGAGGAGGAGCATTTGAGACATTTAAATCTAGTAATGAGGAGGTTGCAGCAAGAGAAGTTGTTGATAAATATGAAGAAGTCGTCTTTCATGAAGACAAAGCTTATTTATTTAGGTTTTGTGATCTCTTCGAATGAATTGAAGATGGATCCATAGAAGGTAAAAGCGATCAAAGAGTGGCCATCGCCAAGGAATATATTTGAAGTCAGAAGCTTCCATGGACTAGCTAGTTTTTACAGGAAGTTCATCAGAAATTTTAGTGGGATTTGTGCACCAACGATGGACACAGTCAAGAAAAGAAATAAATCTTTTCATTGGACAGAGGAATTGGAGAAAAGTTTCAAGTTGTTGAAAGAGAAGATAACTGAACAACTAGTTCTAGTTCTGCCATATTTTAGTAAAACATTTCAAGTGAGATCCGACACAAGTGGATTTGTGATTGGAGCAGTCTTAAGTCAAGACAATAGGCCAGTTGCATACTTCAGTGAGAAACTGAATGAGGCCAAAATAAATTACTCCACTTATGACAAAGCATTTTATGCAGTCATACAAGCACTGAAGAAATGGAGGCACTACCTGGTTCCAAAAGAGTTCATTTTGTATAGCGACAACCATGCCTTACAATTTATAACTAGACAAGAGAAACTAAACCAGAAACATGCAAAATGGGTTGAATTTATGCAAAACTTTACTTTTGTTATAAAGCACATTTCTGGAAATGCTAACAAGGTTGTTGATGCGTTGAGCAAGAAATGTTTGATTATGCAGGAGTTTCATGTGAAGACCTTAGGTTTTGATAGCCTTAAAAAAATGTACAGAGATGATTCAGATTTCAAGGATGCTTATGAAGCATGTGAGAATCCTTTTCTGAGAGACATAAGCCAATGGATTGAATAATTGATTCAGGATGGATTGCTATTCAAAGGAAATCAGTTGTGTATCCCAAAGAGTTCTATGAGAGAAAACCTTTTGAAGGAAAAACATACTGGGGGATTGGTTGGACATTTCGGCCATGGTAAAACATTTGCGCAATTGAAAAGTTTGTATTATTGGCCAGGAATGAGGACATATGTCAGAAAATTTGTCAACAGATGTAGAATCTGCCAACATGCAAAGGGAAAAAGACAGAATACTGGGTTGTATCAACCATTGCCAATACCAGAGAGGACGTAGGACACAATAAGCATGGATTTTGTGTTGGGACTGCCATGGACACAGAGAGGTTGTGATTCCATATTTGTGGTAGTTGATAGATTTTCAAAAATGGCACATTTCATTCCATGTCAAAAAACCAGTGATGTAACACACATTGCAAATCTGTTTTTCAAAGAAGTTGTTTGACTTCATGGTTTACCAAAGAGTATTGTTTTCGAGAGGGATACCAAATTTGTTGGTCATTTCTGGAGGAAATTGTGGAAGAATCTGGGGATGAATTTATCTTTTTTCTCATCATATCACCCTCATACGGATGGACAGACTGAGGTGGTAAATCAAAGTTTAAGGGACTTAATGAGGAGTTTAGTAGCTGAACATCACAGTTAGAGGGATCAAATTATTCCGCAAGCGGAATTTGCATATAATGACTCACCTAATAGGAGCACAGGACAGAGCCCATTCCAGATAATGTATGGAATACAACCAAGAGGAGTATCTGAGTTGAGAGACTTAGAGCAGAGCGAGTTCAGGATTATTGGAGTGGAAGACTTTGCAGTAGAGATGCAGGAGCTCCACAGTAATATTAAAGAGCGGTTGCAGAGTTCCAACCAGGAATACAAGTGCAAAGAAGATCAACACAGAAGAGAGATTCAATTCAAAGTGGGAGATTTAGTCTTAGCACATCTCAGAAAAGAAAGGTTCCCAAGGGGAACATATAATAAGCCGAAGATGAAAAATATAGGGCCATGTAAAATCTTACGGAAATTTGAGGCAAATGCTTATGAGATAGAATTTCCAGATGATGTGGGCATATCACCCATATTCAACCTAGAAGATCTATATCCTTACAGACGAGATGAAGCAGACAATCAGAAGGATATTCAATGGGTCAAATAGATGCTTGTAGCTGAAAATCCGCAGATGAAAAAGATAATTGATCAGAGAGTTAGCAAGAAGACCCGAAAGAAGACGTATTTTGAATATTTGGTAAAGTGGAAAGGACACCATATTGAGGATGCCAGTGGGGAAAGCGAAGCAGATATCCAGAAACATGGACAAATGGTGCAGGAGCTGATGGACAAGAGTCCATGGAGTTTTCATCCAGAGGAGTATGATGCAGGAGCATCGCCAACAAAGCAAGCGCGAGTGGAGGACAAATAGATATACACCAACACATATCTTGAAGGATTTTAAATTTCAAAGGATGGCACATTAATGTAATGTCTAAAAAGATATATTTTCTTTTAATTTCTTGGGATTGTAATACAGATCTTGAGCATTTCTCTCATCTGTCGGTTGTAGGCATTTATTGTAATAAATCTAAAGTAAGTAGCAGTCTTTAATTCGACAAGATATATTAGAGTTGTAGGAGGGAAAACTTAAGGATACTCCCTCGTATGTATTGTATTATTATTATCATTTCAAGAGAGAAAGAGAGCATAGGAGAATAGAGAAGAGAAGAGATTGTAGAAGTTGTATGAGAAAATAGTTGTTGTTGTTGTAGACCATGTACATAAGCACTTGGATTAAGATAAGAATGCTTTGATCCAATTTCATGGTGTTTTATGGTTACTATATGCATCTATTGAATGGTATGTTTATAGTTTATTTTTCAGTTTCTGCTATGCATTTGTTTCAATGCCATTTGTATGTGATTTCATGTTGAATGTCTGACTTTCATGAGAAGAGTATGAGTTTCAATTGTTTCTCTTCCTGAGAATTCCTACAAGGAGTGCAGTGAAAGTCCACAAGGAGTGTGTCGACGATTTTTTTGAGTTTCACCTTAGAAAAGATCATGAGAGATACCATTGATCTTATACTAGTAGAAGTTCAGGTAGAGCAGAGAGTCGTGCAAGGTGTGCGCAGACTGAGGTCGAGTATTATAATTTTCCAAGCCAAGTGAGTGGTTGAATAATTCTGTCACAAAGAGTGTGCAAAGTTGGAGTTGCCAAATAACCAAAGGTTATTGTGGGAGCCGCAAAGGGTGAGCGCAGGATCCCTTAGGATCCTGGAGTTTGCAACGAGATCTAGCTCAGAAAGGATAAAAACTTGGAGAGTTTTAGAGGAAATACGAGGTTTGAAGTCACCTCGTGGAATTAAACTCCGAAGGGTTGATGTTGAGTTATTTGGCCAAGAAACATCGAGAACCTAAACAGACGGTGGAAATTCCTTGAAGGAAGAATACCAATTTTTCTGTAGACCATCAGATCCAGTAGATCTATGGGAAGGATAAGGCCAAGTGTTTTTTCAACACTCACAAGCTCAAGAGGGATAACAGTCGTCAGATCTGAAGGGGAGAGATTCATTGATTTGGTGATTTGAATATCGACATTTCAGAGGTTAGGAGCATGGAGGAAGTTGTAACTCAGAAGTTGCGAGTCATGAAATCCCAACGCCCTCAGAAGTTGGGCCCTAGGTCGCAGCTGGAGGTCACATCAGGAAGGATTAAAGGGAGGATCTAGGGACCTGTTATCACACTAAGTCGCCTTGGGTATTTTAGTTTGTTTTTATCATTTTTAAAAGCCTTAGATTCTTATTTTTTCTTTAAAATAATTTTCTTATCCCTTTAATGTTATGTTTGATAGGACCCCTTTGGATGACTAAACCTTTGAGTCATAGCTCATGTGCTGATCCTCAATTTGATTTTTGATCCTTAAACCCTTTTTAGCTCATGGTATATTCTTTATGTCCCCTCTCGTGATTCATCCCTAGGTTGATACCTCCCATGATCAGGCTGATGTGACACACCTCTCTCCTCACTCATGACCTCACATGCATGCCTCATCATTCCCACTTACATGTCCAATCATTTTTTGATTTGGAAGCACTGCCCACTCAGCAGGCAGTTCCGTAGCGCCTGTCATGTTTATCATTCATCCACTCCAAGTCATGATTGCCACGACTGATACCATGTCCCTTGTTTTCAGTGCCAGAATTCAGTTGAAGTGCTTTCAAAAGATCTTGCATTTATGATCCTTGGTAACGGTTTCCAAATTTGAAAAGTTCAGTAGTGCTACGCTGCGTAAGTTTGCCAGTTCCGATCAGGCAACCACATGTCAACTAAATCTGATGTTGTAAGAGATTTCAGGGCTGAAGTTTCCTCAATATCATCCTAATATCGCACTAAGGTTTTGGTTTGTTAAGCTTGCAAGGTAGTAGGAGAGCCATATTTGCATACCTATAAACATCCTCGCTCGTGTCCATGGTCTGATTACTGTTGTTTGTTATAGCATTTGAAAGTCACAAGCCTAAAATAACCTATCCTCTGTGTACGCGTTGCACTGCTCAAACCTTCTATGATTATTCTTTGCTTCCTTTCATCCTGTATGAAGAGTCATTTTGGGATTACCTCTTCACAATCTACACTCTGAAAGCATGTATAAGTCTGAAGGTCCATTTCTCATAATCAAGCTCATTTTCTAAGCACTGTTAATTTGGAGGGCCATATTTGCGCTTTTGAAGCCTGAATTGAAGCTTTCTGGTCAATAGCATCCCTTAAGCCTCTTAAGAACCCTCATTTGAGTCATGGAAACCCCTCAGTCGAAGAAAGCACACAAAGGTGACAATATAGTTCGAACAGAACCTGTAAACATGCACCTTTTTGACACAGAACCCATGGCAAGGGAGATGTTTCGAAGAGCAGGATGCCTCTCTTTCTGCCAGAACATGGAGAGAGGCCACCTAGAAGTAGAAAAACAATTTTCATTAAATTTTGATGGCAAGAAAACTAGATTTGGATATTTGGAATTTGAGGTAACTGAAGCCTCCATCTCAGCTGCAACAGGGATCCCCATTTCAAGTGAAAATTGGTTCAAGGCCATGGTATTGAGTTGACCCTTCGTTAAAGATATCTTCAAGCCTGAATACCGAGCTAACAAGCTATCTAAGAATATGCCAAGGAATCAGTTGATCGACCAGTTTGACAGAATGTTGAAAATCATACAGAGATATTTTAGTTGTGAAGGGAGATTTAACACCTTGTATCATTACCACATAAGGCTGTTGTTACATTTTACTGGTAAGGTTCAGATGAATGTTCCTTATTACCTATTGAGAATAATAGGTAAAATGTCAGATAGGGTGCAATCCAAATCTAAGGATGTGGATTCTAGTCTTTTCCACTCTGGACTTATCAGGATGCTTGTCTCTGAAGAGTTGGGAAAGAAAGAGATTTCTTGGGAGCATTTTTTGGTTACTTCTCACTTCAAGCTAGACCCAACACCTACTCCCCAATCATAGATCGTAGGCCCTTCATCACCTACTAGTACTAAAGCAAGGATCAACAAGAAGAGAAAGGGCAGAGCCCCTGTTTCAGAGATCAACAAGTAGGTCAGGGAAGCTGAGGAGGAAGTCTGTCCTTCTCCACACACAGATTTCTCACCACCACCTCCACCAGGGTTAGAAGAAGTTCCTTCTTCTACCAAGGTGACATCTAAAAAAGGGAAGAAGCTTCTCTTTCCCTCTCCTCCTCCAGTAGTTGAAATCAAGGGTAAAATACCTTTCACTAGGTCATTAATTCGTAAGGGGGTTCTAAAAGAGCAGTCTTTACCAGAAACGCCTATGCATAAGAAGAAAGGGAAAGGCATTGAAATATCTATAGAATAAAAACAAGAAACCCATGTACAGAAAATCAAGGGTAAAGGTACCAAAAGACCTTTGGAGAGGAAAGATGAAATCCCTGTGAAAGATTGTGAAAAACCTATGAAGAATAAAGAAGAGTCTGCTGCGCAAGAGAAGAAGAATAAAGGAAAAGGTTTTGAGAAGGCTGATGCAACATGCAAGGAAAATCCTATACAGATGGAAGAAAAGGACGAGAAGAAGCCTGCTGAGACTGCACATGTCCCCAACCCCCTTGGCAGCTAGACCTACAAAATACTTATTAAGCAGCTTAGGGATGCAAGGAGAGAAATAGTTCGTCTCGAAGTTGAAGAGAAGGTCCACTTGGCTCAGATGAATGAGCTCATGATTGGATACAACCATACCCTGGACTTGGCAAGGTTCGCAGCGAGAAAGGCTCTGCCTCTTCTTAAACAACTGAAGAATCTTTATAGATAGAACATAGACTTTCAGTCTCAGAATAGGAAGATAAACGTAGAGCTGAGACAGTTGCAAGATGACACAACTCAAAGAAATTTACAGGTGTTGGTAGAAGCTGCCATTGAAAATGATAAACCAACAACTAAGGAGAGTTTAGCTACATCGAAGAAGCCTGCCAGTGCTAGGAAGCAGAAATTTGTTGAGCCAATTGAAGAGATTCTTTCTACTAGAAAGAGTGTGAGGATAAGTGTTAAGATGACAAAATAGTTGGTAAGGGGTAAGCTCCATTTTTGGGAATTTTTCCTTTTTGGGAGGGTTAATTGATATGCAGATACTATGTTTTCCATCTATACAGGCTCCTAGGTGTTTAGCTATATGGATTTTGAGTTTTTTCTAAAGTTCTAGCTTCACTCAATAGTAAATGGATCTATCTATGGTTTAGTCAAGGCATCTGTCATAATTGGAAGGACACAGACTGCTCTGCACATGTCCTAGATTCAAAGACGTTGTGTTCTGAAAATGATACCCAAAGTTATATGCAAACACAACATAAGTAGTGCTACGTATAGGCGCTGCGTAATATCTTACAGAGAATAGAAGCTGCACACAGTGGCGCTACGTAAAGCGTTGCGTAATATTACACAGAGGGAAAAATTGGTATATGGGTGCAACACAATGGCACTACCTATAGGCGCTGCATAATATTTGATAGGGAGCCAATTTACACACATACATAGCACAGAGGTGCTACCTACAGATGCTACCTTCTCTCCTTGTTACATTTTAATGTGCGCTACCCAGAGTTGCTACACAAGGAAGTTTACCAACAAACACCAGGGATCTAGGAAGACAAGGCCAACAGTTTTGGATAAGTTAACGATGGAGTAATTGACAGAAGTAGCAGTTGGCATGCAGAGGAAAACTACAGGCTCCAAAGGGACACATGGAAAAACAAGAGCTGAGCAACAGAAGAGGATCAAAGTAGTTAGAAGCATGATTGGATTAGTCACCAACACTTCCCTATTTTATAGAATAGGTTGTTATCTTAGTTGTTAGAATAAATAAATGTTTAGAGATTTATAAGGAAAAGAGACCAGCTCGTAGCTCCAACTGTTGCCTCCCTTTCTTGTTATAAATAGATAGATCAATTGCTTTAGCAGGTTCGGATGGTTGATCAAGGCTACCTAAACTGTAATATCTTGAATAAAGTGATTGTGATCTAGTATGTACTGGACTTAAGACTTTTTGACTAATAGAAATCGGCTTCTATTTCCGACTATCTTCTTCTAATGCTAAATGTTCATATTCGAATGCTTCATATGGATAACTGTGGTAATGATATGATGGATGTTTGATCATTTTATTGTCATGGTGTTTATTTAGCTCCTTAGTTTCCAATTTCAAGAAGATCTTGTTTTAAGAAACTTTCTTCCTTAGGCTCTTGTGGACCCGATGTTTGCAGTAGCCCTTACATTCCTCTCATTCAAGTCTTCTTTCTATCCAAATTTACTCCCAAACTACTGGTTGAAGTTCGTCAAGACGTTATTTGTTGGTACATGTTAGCCCTGTTTCTGAGTTAGGATAAATTATCATTTCAAGTTTTTCATTCGACCTTTCAAAAAACACTCATACTTTCAAATATAATTTGATGGATATTGGGCTTACCTTCCTCGCAATCAGAAGGTGACTCCTAGTGCTAACATTTTTGGCACCTTTGCCGGGGAAAGATTTGAAGACTTTTCCCTGGGATAGAATGACAATGCTTACTAGCTCTCAAGGTGCATTGGGACTTAGTATTTTGAAGATTGCATCTTGCACCTGGCGACTCCATTGATTCAGCTCTGGCGCCTAAAGGCAGACATACGAGATCAAATCCACAGTTACCTTTGGTTCCATCTGAGGCTAACCTAGAGAAGATAATCAAGAAGGGAAAAGCTTCAAAAAAAAGTTTTTTTGCTGCTACTACAAGTGCTTCTGGTCAGTTGCCTGATTCCACTCTTGATACTCCAGCTGTTTTATCAAGTAAGATTCCTTTATCTTCTGCTGAAGTATCTAAAAAGATAGATTTTGAAGAGTTTCCTGTTGAATACTCTACCTTTGAAACTAAATTGAAAGAATAAAACATTGATATATTCTCCTCCCCTAATATTGAGAAGTGTTTCAGTCTTGATAGTTTTGAAGATTTCCCTACGTTAGGTTTTGCTACACCTCTCTCTGTTAAAACTTTAGCTGCCAAAGAAGTAGGAACTTCATCTCCTTCTCAGACCTTACCATCCTCTTCCAAGACTCCACCTACTGTTGTGAAGACTTATGTTAAGCCCTAATGTTGGCTCATTACCCTTAATTGGGGCATATTAGATTAGTAATGCTATTTTATTTATGTCGGCTTTAGGCCATTAGTTGTAATTTAGATTAGTAATGTTATTTTAATTATGTCGACTTTAGGCCATTATTTGTAATTATACCTCCTAGTCTCCTATATATACCAAGGAGACATTTTCATTTTGAATCA
>JASDQU010271193.1:719-13150 GCA_032191745.1 Picea mariana
CAATCTACATATTAAAATTAACATTAAAAAAATAAATTTACAGTTACTTACCTCGGCCCGTCGAACGCCCGCAAACACTCACAAACACTCACCTGAAGCTCAGCCCGCCGAACGCCCGCAAACACTCACAAACACTCACTTGAAGCTCGGCCCACCGAACGCCCGGACGTCCATAAAAATGCTCACAGGAACTCCCTCCAACGCTCACAAACACTCACAAATGCTCACAACGCGCCAACACTCGCGAAAGCTCACAAATGCTAAAAGGTTAGAAAAACGTTTGAACATTGATGTGTGGTTGATATATAAACCTTTTTTCGGCCGAAAGAAGGTTTCGGCCGGAATATCTTTCGACTGAAAGAATATTGTCGGATGGAAAAAATCCGTCCGACTAAATATTTACACGCAAATCGAGGATACCGTCACTGTACCGTTCGATTTGACGTTCCACCTTTCGGCCGAAAAATAGTTCAGCCGAAAAAAGTATCTTTTGGCCGAAAAATACTATTAGTTCGGCCGAAAAAATGTTTTTTGGAATTTTGGAGACCAGATTATCATGAAAGTGTTACCCACCTCCGTGATTTCACCCATAGCTACTATCTAGAGACACATGGTCTTCATTGTAATAAACTAATAGCTACACAATCTATCACCATGCAATACAACAGTCTCCTGGAATCAAATCATATCATTTTCTGCATCATCTCTCGAGGCCATACTCCATCTGAGTAATCAGGCATGATGCTGAATAAGTGATGTGATGGAATCAACACACTCAACATAGTGTCTCGCATAAGTCACTCACTCAAAAGAGTGATACAAGGAGCATTCTTCTAATCCGGACATACTTCCTAGAAGAATGACTGTCCCAAGAGATGATGAATGCCCCACAATGGGCTACAAGGACCATTCTTATAATCTAGACATACG
The DNA here is from genome assembly GCA_032191745.1 of Picea mariana. Taxonomy (NCBI): domain Eukaryota; kingdom Viridiplantae; phylum Streptophyta; class Pinopsida; order Pinales; family Pinaceae; genus Picea; species Picea mariana. The sequence continues at coordinate 1,650 of JASDQU010271193.1, forward strand.
TCCTAAAAGAATGTTAGTCCTCCCAGATGTTGAAAGCTACGCCATGGGATACAGAGACCATTCCTACAGGAATGCCAGTGTTCGACTATTTTCTAATCGGGTCACCATATGTACCATAGAGATCAATCTCTACACATATGTGCCTTATAAAATAACAGTTTCGTATCAACCACCCTAATCAGGATGCCATGTCCTTAGGGGGCAGGCTATTCAACTTGATTGGGCCATTAACTGTGCCTCAGGAGAATATCGGTCCTGTACCATTTTCCCAATCAGGCCACAATCTGTGCATTAGGAAAATACCAATCCATGATACATCAATAATCTGTCAACCTAGACCATTCTCCACAGGGAGAATGTCTTCCCACCATCATAATGACTATCCATGATGCCATATATCACCACTCCTTCCCAACTGAGGAAGTCATCTCCTCCCTTTCAACCAAGGGAGGTATCTACACTATATCATCCCTAAGATATACTAGCATGATGCGAATAAATCATATCTAAGTTGTATTGGCATGATGTGGAGTATCAATGTCTCTGCATCATCTCTAATCCATACTAACATGGTGTAAATGCACCATATCTAATATGTACTGGCATGATGTGAGTCATATGCTCATCTCTAAGCTGTACTAGCATGATGCTATTGCATCATATATAATATGTACTAGCATGATGCAACTCATGAATATGAATCATCTCTAAGTTGTACGAGGATGATGCTAATGCATCATGTCTAAGCTGTACTAGCATGATGCGTCTCAAGACATATGTATCATATCTAAGATGTACTAGCATGATGCTGAAGAATCATATCTAAGTTGTACTAACATGATACATATCAACACTCCTTCTCAACCAAGGGAGAAATCTCCACAAGTCCCATCTTTTCCCTCAAGTATGTAAACTTTATCTTGGACAGAGGATTTGTCAAAATATCAACTCTCTACTCATCAATGGAGATGTAATGGAGAACTACTTCTCCCTTCTAGACTTTATCATGGATAAAACAATACTTGATCTCAATGTGCTTCGACTTGTCATGGAACATGGGGTTCTCTAAAGGCTTCACACAGTTCTGATTATCAAAATATATCACAGTCGAATCCAACACCTGATCAAATAGTACAAAAACCAGCTTACAGAGCCATACTACTTTCGTACAAGCATCACAAGCTACAATATACTCTGCTTCTGCAGTGCTGAGTGCAATAGACTTCTGTTTCATGCTAGCTCTGATATCATAGAAGGTCCCATACTGAAACATATACCATAAGTAATCTTTCTGTCATCTGCACTCCCTGCCCAATCTGAATCGGTAAATCCATGTAGTTGTACGTCACTGGTTGAGACATATCTCAAACCATAATTTAGCTTCCCACAAAGATATCTCAAAATTTTCTTTGCAACTATCCAATGCTTATGTCTAGGTTCCACCTAGAATTGGCTCAACGTGTTCACAACAAAGAAAACATCCGACTGAGTATTAACCAAATACATCAATGAGACAATCAACTGCCCGTATAGGGAGGAATATAATGTATCGAAATCAGAGTCTCTCAACTTCCTCGGATCTGTCACCATGGGAGTTTCCATGGATTTGCAATCCATCATCCCAGACTTTTGAAGAATCTTTACAACATACTTCCCTTGCCCTAGGAATATTTCACCATGCTTCTGCTATACTTCTAGTCCCAAATAATAATGTATGAGACCAAGATCCTTCATATTGAATTCAGAGGCTAATTCCCTCTTACACTGAATAATGAGAGGCTCTGCACTTGTCAGAAACAAATCATCAACACATAGTAATAGGATCATAGGTGCATCATTCACAACCTTGTAATAATGGTTCAGATCAACATAGCTCTTGGAAAATCCAAGTCTTGTCAAATAACTTTCAATTCATGCATACCAAGCTCTTAGAGATTGCTTGAGTCCATACAATGCCTTCTTTAATCTGCATACATGGGTTTCTCTCGTACCTCAAAACCTTGAGGATGCTCTATGCATACTTCTTCCTCAATTACTCCATTGAGAAAAGTAGTCTTTACATCCATCTGATGTAAACTCCAACCCATGGATGCTGCAAGAGATATGATCGCTCTAATAGAGGTATATCTAGAAACTGGAGAAAACATCTCATCATAGTCTTCTCCCTCTTGCTGGGAGAACCCTCTAGCCACAAATATTGCCTTGTATTTATAGATAATCCCATCTACTGCATTCTTTATCTTGTAAACCCATTTTGAAGTGACTACAGACTTTCCTTCATTTCTAGGCATAATTTCCCATACATCATGATGGATTGATATTCTTCCATCATAACTTCCTTCCATTACTTCTTCTTGACTGACATCCAAATATCCTCAAGTGTTCAACACTTGGCTTCTTTCCAGAGAAATCTTCTTCTGGAGTCATGTTCTTCAATATATGGTGAGGACTTGTATTCTGAACATATACAACTATCATAGCTGCTTCTCCCCATAGAAACATGTATATATTATGGTCATTCATCACTGCCTTAACATATTTTTCAATGGATCAGTTCTTTATTTCTGCCACACCATTATGTTGAGGATTATGTGGGACAATTAGCTCTCTCCTAATCCCGACTGCTTTACAAAAGGAAATGAGCTCCTTGGAGGTGTATTCTCCTCCATTATTAGATCTTGATTTTCTTGTATATGAGTGAATGATGTCCAAAAACTCCTTTTTCTTTCCACGCTTCCTTTATAATTGGTACTTGGTGAGATCACCCACCTCACCACTTGATGGAGTCATCTGCTCCATGTTTGTAAATGTCACTGTAGCTCCTTCTCAGAGCTATCACCCGTGACCTACCCGAAACAAGAATACTAGGAGAAAAAGTATTTCCAATACCATTTTCATAAGAACATATCTATGGTAACAAGGATGGTATAATTACCAAGGTGACCTACCCAGGAACAAGAAATATCTCCTAGAGGATATGTTAGTTCATCAAACAAGTGCAATAAGAATTTATATTAATGCAAACAAGTATACCTAGCAGTAATAGAACCTTTCAAATATTTTTGTCAAAACTATAGTGTTTACTTGTACTGTGGAAACTATCAAACTTGATATGTGCAAATTGAAACTTAACAATTTTGATCAATCAAACCTGGAACCTGGAGCCTCAACTTCTAGGGAGTATGCACTTGTTCCTTTGAATGTACTGAATCCAAGATCACTACTTGGACAAGGTCTCTTGTACATCCCCTACAAACACACATGCTTTTCTGGATGATATAAATTAAAAAGCATATACAAGTGCATACCTTTGAAATTTGTAGCATTGTTCAACTTGTCTTCTAATATGAAACTAGACACCATATTGACACGAAGAGGTTAGAAAATGAATAAAAAAGGTTCAATGATTAGAACAAGCTAGAAATTTCAACTTTGACCACAAAATCAATTTTGACCAAAAGTCAACCTTTGACTTTGACTTTATCCAATCAACCTTTGACATTGACTTTGACCCAAAAACTCAAACTTGACATTTTTGTTGGCTGAGGGAACTAGAGGGTGCACTAGGCTAGGTCACACTAGGATATCCATAGATTAGGTCCAATGCTTCACTTAAGGTGCCCAAAGAATTAGATTAGGGTTTGCTGCAGGTGCAAAATTAGAAACCCTAGTTGCAGCTGCAACTGGTGCTACAACAAGCTTAACAAAGAACTCTTGCTCTACCTTCCATAGGTTAGACTGTTCTGAAGGTAGTGTGGGCCCATAACCTATTAAAATATTTGATGTGCTCATTTTACCATAGACAATATCACTATTGTCACCCAACCATAGGCACACAACCACCCTCGAGCACCATAACCTTTGCTATATAGAATGATTCTGGAAGCAACACTAGAACCAACAGACAACCAAGAGAGCACATCTTTCTCCAAAGATAACTCAACAAACATAAAGTCCCAAATCCACATAATAAGGATAGTACTCAACTGCAAGAGTTGCAGTTGCACTTACCAAGAATACCACTAAGAATATCAAAATACCACAAGAATGTCACCAAGAATACCACCAAGAGATACTAGAGGGTAGGGCACATATCTTAAGCTAGATAGCACTAGAGAGAGAGAGACAAAGAATCACTCCAGAGGATCCACCTTCCATTCTTGTAGCTGGAGCTCTAAACTTGCACTATACTTGAGAGAGTGAGTGAGGTGAGTGAGTACAAAAGAGCTCAGGTGCCCTCTATTTACAATGCTCCTTGTCAATTATCTAGGATGACTTCTCCTTTTGGAGGGTAATACTTTAATATTATTCATTCTACTGAGCCGACTTTTATTCTAGAGTTTTTACACATTTGTTTAGGGTTTCTCTTGCTTCCAGAATATTCTATTCTAGCCAAAGGTTACACATGGAGGTTAATACATCCCACAACTACCATAATATCAACAAACCTAACTCACAGAATGACCAACCTCAAGATAACCAATCCAAGCCACATAAAAATAAGGGTAACAGGAAGAGGAAGAAGGACATTGGAAATTAGTGTGACTTCCACAAAATCCCTTGGCACAATACCGATGAATGTTTCTCAAAACAACCTTTGGTAGCTGAGCTCAAAGAAAAATAAGCAAGTCCCGACTTGAAATATGATTTAGAAAACAATAAAAGGAAGCATATCATTGATGCATAACCCACTGCTAGAATTGTGATCACAACAATCCAACCAGAAGAACCATAGGATTCTGAGGAGGGGGAGCGCCTATTCCATTCAAAAATGTGGGTGAAGGGGACTCTACTGCATTTCATTATTGATATAAGAAGATAAAAGAACCCTGCCTTAGCTGAGGTTGTCAAGCAGTCAGATTTGAYGATAACACTGTTAGCACTGAGAGTTACACTCAGACTACTATGAGTGCAAGACCAATACCCATCAAAGTATAGAAGATAAAGTTTATAATAAATAAAAAATGAATGGAGGAATATGAAAATAATGTCAATCATAGTTTACTTCACACAATTTGCACCAACAAATAAGTCTCYGAATAAMTTTGATCAGGGTTTTATAAAAAGGATAAGTAGATGGAAGACTTAATAAGAAGAAAGTGAAATTTCTGTCATCTACATCATGTAGTATGACATACATATAAAGTAGAACTCTCTGAAGCAAKAACTTCTTATAATCAAAGAGATGAATTCTGACATATCTATAAACAACATTACAACAAATCCTCTATTGTAACAAGCTATAAAGAAGTCAAATAAATCCTTCACTGGACTGTAATCAGAATTAGAAAGACAACAAAGTGGTAAGAAAAGAACCGATCTTTATTATCCAAAGAATCTTAAATATGATACATACAAGAGAAGTTCTTTCTGTAATACACAGTATCAAAAGTGAATCCTCTCTTACACCATTTGAACTCCTCTAAGACTTACAATAGTTTTTTTATAACCTAGACTGTTAGTGACAACACCATAATTAGAATACCAACTTCATCATAGGATCCCTGTGCTCTCAAAGTGGCATGGCAACAGGTGAATAACAAAAAATAACAAAATGCTAAAATTTAGGCTAATGTTGGCAACGTCTTGAATATCTTCTTTATGGCTGAYGAAGTGTCTTTTTGAGAGCTTCTCCCTTTGGAAGGTGTCCACCTAGCTCACAACCGACCCTTTAGACATCTGACATGCATCCATCGAACACTTGGCCGATCTTTCCTCCACCAAAAATCCCAAAACATGAGTTCACAAYRCAACGTTGTGAACTGTCTTAGTTTACTCTATTTCTAKCTTGCCTTCAAAAAATAGTTTTGAAATATTAACCAAGAGCTCATGCCTAATGTGAATACCTCCATATTGACATAGGATTAAAATTTAACCACCTCATTTTCCAATTTATAGATTAAGGATTATATCCATAAACATAAACCTGAAATAAAACTCATGTCAAAACTGATGTTGGTAATAGTAGTTGAAGGTCTTCATTTTCTATTTTTACCTCTTGGATTCTCCTGATAACAACATTAGCCAACAAATCTAAGTTTCTCCAGGACAAATCTTATAAGCTTGCTTTCCACTAGTTTCTTTCCTTGATCTTGGGATGAAATTCTCCTTATAGTTCCTCCATTTTGAATGCTCTTGATGGCTAGAGTCTATGCCGGTTCTTGCTGAATAAGTTGATATTTACTTAGAGCAGCAACCCGCTCCTCACTTAAAGTTGTAATGGCTGCCCTAGCCTCAATTAGCTTCGCTCTAAGTTCACTGACCTCTTTTGAGTTTGTATCATTAAAGGAAGCATTCTGGTCAACATTATCCAACGATTATGATAACCTTGGTGATAGCCCTTCTTCTTTTGATTCTAAAACATGAGAAGGTGGTTGTGGTGGTGGGACATAGATAACCCTTAATTTCATTTCATTAATCTCTTTTTTGGGTTCCTTATTAAACAATTCTGGAGAAATATCCTTTGCTTAAAAACCATATGGTGCTTTAACACTTTGAATTAGAAACTTGTCTTTGCACTGTAAGTTGGGTGGAACCTCTCACTGAGCTTGCATGGTCACAATGACATCAATACTACTCTAGGGATAAACAACTCCAGTGTTAGGATGCACACAATACTTTTTGGGATATGTTCTCTTGACCTTAAATTCCACATGATCCTCAGTTACATTAACAAGCCTCAAAGAGCATGAGATCTACTTCTTCAATTAAAATGGAAACTTGATATCGTTGGGCTGAGCGATCAAGAGTTCTGAAGGCATGATTGCCCCTTTGTTCCTTCCTTGCTTATGCTTCTCTTCCTTCTTTCCTTGTGCTAGTTCAATGGGATAACCATTTCTTTCCATCACTTTTCTATTCCTAGGATATAAGCACTTCCTCATGTATCGAACTTAGCTTTGATGGTTTCTTTCAATATCAATGCTCCTCATGGCTCAGGAACTTGATGTTCTATGCGAAAATTTGGCCTCTCAGGAATACTTGACATTCATCATACTTTTGAATTTAGATAATGGACAACGCTTCAATAAATTGTTAGTGATGGCATTTGGAAAAGATTCTTGGATTATTTCCATTGTGGATCTTGGAAAATTGATAGTTTGACCAATAGATTAACACTTGACACTTCTTATGATAATTAAATCAACACTTGGCGCTTGAACTCCATTCACCAAGCGATATTGACACCTAGGACTGTGACTTGGCATATGAAAATCCTTAGTTGATAAATGATGATAGTGGTCTGATACTTGGTGTTGATTTTGAAAATAAGGCTCGTCACTTTTAAGCTCAAGTTTCCTTCCCTTGGCTTCGACGCTTCGTATTTAAGCAATTTTTAATTTTACCTCAATGGGATAATCCCATATTGGTAGTGCATCACTAAAAATGTTGTTTATATACAACACCATTCCATGATTTGTTTGATGCATTGTGCACGAACTAGCGCCCTTCCTTAGTGGCTTGTCTCTTCATGCTGTGCCCCTTGTGGGATTTGACGCTTGGTGCTAGGATTTGTGTTGCTGACTTTGATCTTGATGCTTGGTAGACTTGATGAAATAATTAGATATTGGGCCTTTAGGCCCAATATTTTTAGCCAAAATAATTAGCCCGAGACACCAAATTGGCTTAAAAACAAAAATTAACTTTTTGATTCTTCAACATGTAAAATGATGTTGAAATCCTTTTTGTAAGTATGAAATTTGATTTCTAAAATAAATGGGAAATTATTATGATTTTAAAACATAATAATTGTTATAATTAGTTTTTGGAAATCAAGACAAATGCAAACCTATTTGAATAAATTGAGGTCTTAGGAGGATAAAAAGTCTTAACGAGGTGTGTTGCTTGGGCAGACTATGATAGGAAATATGAAATTCAWAATGAAAAATAGGACAAAGATCACGGGATTTTCACAAAAATCGACAATAAGAGCTCATTAAGAATTGATGAAAGAATTTGGAGGATATGGGAACGRCAAAATATTCAAATATTTTTCAAATCTGGTGCAAAATTTGGTGAAGGAGATAAAATTTTAATGGTGCACATTTGAGCGCTAACATTGGCTTCAACTGGGATGGAGRCCTCCTTATGAGGCTCAAAGAACCTAGCAGTTCCAGTGGCATTATCCATGGKMTATGGAGTCATCTATGTAAMTAACCTCTGTAACACTGCCAAAATCCACCACTTATTCAAGCAAACTAATAAACCTGCTGCAAACAAACCTCATATTGCAAATTTGATCACACTGTGCAAACTGAAGAAAAGAAAATACCCGGGAAGCGAGCTTATTACCTACACTACCCTACTCTAACCAGATTTCCAATTTTCTCAAGTAAATGCAAATTTCCATAACAACCATTCAAGTAACTTTAGGACTGAAAGAATCCCATCTCTTCCACTAATCAATAAATAATAACAAAAATATAACAGTAGCGATATAAACTTCTTCATGAAATCATACTCACCCACAAAGACCGATGAAATAATGAAATCTGAAATCTTTAGAGAATCTGAAAGATATGACTCCAATAAAGCTGCTACTGGATCCTCAAAACCAATATCGGAAACATGCTAATTCAAAAAATATAACTTCCCATGCATACATTCCCCTTTGCTTAAAAATAGATGACCTTCCCGTTCTTTCGTGAGTAGCTCTTGATCATAAAGAATAACATTTTCCTCTTCATAAAAATGGTCATATGATAATTGTATCGCAAGATTTAAAGCATCCTGATTACGATTAGCTAAGACTATATAGTTATCTATACAATCATCCTTTAATGAATGCTTAAAATTGTTTGGAAACTGATCATAAGCATGATGTACATCCCGATCCATAGAAAAATATGAAAAAACTGTCAAATGATGTCCCAAATCTGAATTATACACACATTCTTCTTGTCGTTCCTGTGTGTTAGAACTAGGAATCACCCTCAGATTGCATAGAAGGTAAGCCCAGTACCCATCAAATTATATCTAAATGTAAATGAGTTTTAATGAGGTCAAATGGATAAGACTCAAGATAATAATCTTCTAACTCAAAAAACTGGGCTAGCATGCACAAGCAATTGGGGTCTTGATCAACTTTAGTCAGAAAGTGGGAGTAAAGGTGAATAGAAGGAAGACTTTAGTGAGGAAAGTGTAGAGGTCTTCTATGACATCAGGTCTTCAAGCAACCTAAGGAGGAAAAACTCAAACAAAAGATCTTCTTGAATTCAAATTTTAAGGAAACTGAAGAACATCATAATGGTACTATAATCAAACATTCATCATAATACAACTACAACAATCCATGCGAATCATTCAATCATGAATACTTTAGTATCAGAGGCAAATAAAATGGAATAAGAAAACTGACTTATATTAATCAAGAAGTCTCAAATCAAGTACATAACCAGAGAACCACTATGATTTATCAAAATATTACAAAATAAGGGAGCCTAGCTCAACCATTCCAACCTACTAAAGCATTTGGGCTATCTATTTATAACAAAAAGGGAAGGCAACAGCTGGAGGTGCGAGCTGACCTTCCTCCCATGAAATTCTCCAAATAGTTATTTCATCTAACAACTAAGCTAACAACTTTGCTATAAAAAGGGAAAATGTTGGCCACTGATCCAACCAACTTTAAACTGAATTGATCTTCTTTGATGTGCATCTCCTTGCATGCCAAGTGTCCTGCAGAGGCTTGTAAAATGTCATCATGCTGCCAGCTACCATCTTAGCCATTCTCCACATTGTCAGCCACTCACAAGTTTGATAACTCAAACCCCTTGATTTCAGGTACTTGTTGGTAGCATCATTTGGTAGTGCTCTGGGTAGCAAGCTTTTGTAGCGCCTGCAAAAAACTCTCTGTAATTCTATAGCACAACCTCCAAAATAGGCCTGCAAAATGGGTAACACCGAGCCTGTGTGTCTCTTTGCGTAATTCAGCCGTTGTTGAAATTTCAGTAGCGCCATGCATGTGTAATTTATTCTATGTGTAAATTTCATGTAAATTTCGGTAGCACCCTGTTTGTGTATCTGTGCACGCAATTTGGTAGCGCCTGACCTCAAAAGCAAATAGGTAGCACCCTGTGGAATTTGCAACACGATCATTACATTGCTTAACTGTTTTGGTAGCGCCCTATGGAATTCGCAACGCCATCGCTACACCAGTCTTAGGAGATTGAGTAGCACTATAGGTAGCAGATTGATAATATATGTGAATAAGACAATTCCGTAGTGCCAGAGCGCTACGAAATGTCTGTGCTATTTTTGTTGAAGAGATTAACTCTTTTTAATGTTGTCTTTCTCTTGATTGGGATGTCTTTTCCCTAATCAAGATAGATCAGATTTTCGTTTTGTCACTTACATCTAAGATTAGAATGTATTTGCATTTTCATATTATAAATCTTATAAAAAATCTCCTTTTGTAGGAGCAAACATTCTTGTGGCTTGGTTGAGCCCTTGTTTCAAATAACTTAAAAGGCTTCCATTTTCAAGTCTTTCCTTCTGCTTGTTGATATCCACAAGCAATATCATACATTAACAGATAAAAGGTAATTTAGAGTTAGATTAGTATTAGTTTAGATTAKATTAACATTTAGTTTAGGTAAAGGTAACTGGACCTTTAACTAGTCAAAATCACCATCCCAAATGGATAAGGGTCTAATTGRGGCCTTGACCGAATCATTTCCTCCATGTTGAACATGGTCATTTATGGCCATCAACATAACTTCACACTAGTGGACTAATTTCTTTCTAGCATTATGTGGTATGTTCATGCATGCCTTAGAATCTTATATATYCTTTTGTTAAAMAAAAGATTCATGCACCATTTCAACTTTGCATTTGATGTATACAATACTAATTGGGTATATTGTTGTTAAGGATCATGTCCACACTTGTTAGTGGATGGGTACTTAGTCATATATTTTTTTTCCAATGATTTACAAAAATGGGACCCATGTTTGATATTAGTGCCATACAATTTTTTAGGTAGGGAACTAGATAGTTTTTAAACTATTAAAAGTTTTTTTTTTGTATTATGGTAATATTTAGGGAGCATTAAATGCCACATAGTTGTTTAGTTGTTCATATGCTCTAGTTATCTTTTATGGTATGTGAGATAATATCCTAACCAATATTATGATACCAATTAGCTTATATTGGACATGTAATAGACAATAAATGATATATTTACTTTTGTTAAATTTATTGGTTTTAATTTTCATTTTAGTTATCATCATTTGACTTGAAAACACCGGGACTACCTAGGGGATGAAATTGCACTAGTAATATATCCAATATTAAACCCTTTTCATTAATTTTAGTTGTTTTATCCAACTAATCATCTCCTTTGGGGATGAAATTGCACTAGTAATATATCCAATATTAAACCCTTTCCATTAATTTTAATTGTTTTATCTAACTAATTATCTCCTTTGAATGTGTAGAGAGATGTATCTTGTTATTCTAGATTGACTTGTGTTAAATTGAAGGAAAGACTTAAAGAGAACTTT
>JASDQU010271200.1:0-15308 GCA_032191745.1 Picea mariana
TTTATAGAATCCACTATGATACTCATGGCATTGATGTCAACGTCCTTGAACCTCTCCATAGTTGCAACGTTTTGCGGTTCCTTCTCTTCTCCTTCTTTAAACTCTGGCTTCATGATCTTTCCTTTCACAATATCCAACACTTTGTTCTTAGCAAGGATGAGGTCAATCCTTGTCTTCCATGCTCTGAAGTTAAAGGCTCCATCTAGCTTGTTCTCAGACTTCATAAAGTTCGTCATGGCTTGCTTGTCTTGGTCAAACCCTAGATTTGACCAGAAATCCAAACTTCACGTCTTGGCCTTCTGAGAGTACTAGGAGATGCATTGGGCTAAGGTGCACTGATCTATCCAGAGATTAGGTCAATATCATCACTTAAGGTGCCTCAACAAGAGGTTTAGAGTTTTTGCAACTGCTTCTACTAGTAACCCTAGCTACAATGCTTTTGGAAGTTGCTCCTGCTAGTAACCCTAGAGGAAGTTCCTCAACGAGCTCAATATCTAGCGGCTATGTTTCCTTCCAGCGTTTTAGGCTGACCGAAGGGGTGTGGGCCCATATCCTTCTAGAATATATAATATGGTGTGCTCATTTTACCATTGACGATACCCTCGTCACCCAACCAAAGGCCGAAGCCTCCCTCCGAGCACCTTAACCTTGACCTAAGAATTCCTCCGGAAGCAAACCCTAGGCTAGATATCCAAACAAAGAGTAGTGCATCAATCCCCAAGGATAGCGCATCACAAAATACTAATCAGATGTTCCAAACCCTAGCCAAGATATATTCAAGCCAATACTGAAGCTAGTTGTTGCTGCAGCTGCACCTGCAACCCTCCTCCAAACCAGCACACCAGATTGCAACTACAGTGCACACCAACTGAGAAACTGCAATTCTGATATGCTACAAATGAGAACTGGTGCCCTGTATTTATAGTAATCCTGCCAGTTTGTTGGGGCCGACTTCTCCTTCTGGATAAGTGTTTGTTCAATATATTATTATAATTTCTAGTCGACTTCTTCTCTTGGAGGCTAATAGCCTAATATAAATTATCTTCTTGAGCCAACAAGGCTTCTAGGGTTATTAGCCAACTCATTAGGGTTTCTCTTTCTTTTCAGAGTCTTCTATTCTCGTCAGGTTCACACGTGGGGGTAAATACCTCCCACAACTACCATAATATTAATAGTACAAAGCTATTTTTGGATGTTTTCCACACATAATATCTAAAGGGGATATCACAACCTTAAAGAAGATATGAGATTGGTACATGAAGAAGTACTATACATATGTTAGGATATATGGAGCCATCAGGCCACCACATCTACTGCCCAAGTATGTGCCTGATAAGATATTAGCGAGAGAAATAGCCTATCAAATTGTAGAGAAGGAAGTCACTGCTTACTTGTCAGAGAAAAACAAAAGTAATGGCCGATATTCCCACTCCATGTAGGCAAACACACTTTATCAAGTAAACCACATGTTGAAAAGGAAGATGAAGCTTTAATAGAAATATGTTTATGCATAGGAAGAATAGAAGGACATGATCCTAAAAATACAATATATGAACATATAAAGGAAATCAAGCTTTCCCAACAAGTTGTTCATGAAGCCAATTTTGATGAAGATCTGTTTAGGGGGGCTATATGTTTTGAGTAAGTTTTAGACATACTACCGAGTGAACTAGACAAAGAGAAATTCCAAAAGGAGGAGGATGAAGAAAGGGTCATAATAAAGGAACAATTTAAGGCATTACTCCAACAAGACAAAGAGAAGGGAATCCAAAGAAAAATAACATAGATAGAAAGTTGAGGAGATATCAAATAAGGATGAGGAAGTTGAAGAGAGATAGTAGTAAGGGAAAAGAGCATAGATTGAAAATAAACAAGACAAACTGAGTGAAAGAAAAGAAAAAGGTCAAGTTTCAGAGAAGAACAATGGAGGGGAGAAAAACAAAAGAGAAACAATGACCAAAGCTCAAGTAGACACAAAGTGTGAGAGTGTTATGGGAAAAAATAAAACAATGATATTTTTGAATACACAAAAAAATCTCCCTAGGAATAGTCTAGTAATCCTAGATAGAAAGGAAGTATATTCCTATGGTTTTCTAAATGCAAGTAAATTCTTTCCTTTTAACCAAGAAGAAGATGCATCATACCTTTAGACTAGTGGTTGTCCTAGCAAGTCTAGACTATTGCAGCTCCTGAGATCCAACTACAACTCCTGTAATATTTCTTCCTACATAGAAGGATGCAAACAACCACCTATCTAATATCCTTCTATTGTTAGGAAAATCCAATCGACTAGATCTACTTTGATCTATCACTTATAATATTTGATCCAAACTATTCATGAATATAACATAAATAATATGGAGGAAAACCAATGACTTATTAAATATCATAGAGAACTTACATCAATGCATACCTTGGTGTTGACTCCATTCTCCCTTGGCTCATTGCTCCTTAATTATCCCTTCATCTTCTTGGTCAGGATAGGCTCACTAATTTCTAGTTGTGATTGATAGGACAAGTTCCTCTGCAAATGAACGATATAAAAATACTTCTAAACTCTCCCCACTCTTGTCCAATAATTTCCTTTGTTATATAGATATTGGGAGGAGGCTTGGAAGAGATTCTGTATCTTATAAAGACCACTAGAGACTCGAATGTTGTGAGTTCCTAGGTCCTTAACATGAAGATACAACTCATCCTTATCCTATCTCCTTGTAACTCCCCGAATCTAGACATTTTAGGGGTCATCGCTTGTTGAACAATGTTTTCATGCAAGGGTTATCACTTTTTTTCCCCTGTGTGTCCAACGATGACCTCCAAAAAGGGATCAAATATTAGGGAAAATGTGCATTTTGGATTACATCCTCTTATGGATTCCCTTATGTCCTATATGGTGGAAATTAAGGCTATAACAGATGCCCCCTAATCTGTGAGGTCAGGAAAGGAATGGATGGCCAAAATACATTACAATAAAATAACATCCATGTGAGGCAGCATGAGGAGAGAGAAAAGGTGGTTCAGAAGCCAAATAAGTCTTGCAATCAAACACCAAGTATGAGAGTATAAATATAACATCCCCTAAGTAGACATACTCAGACTCTGAAGAGTATGGCTGCTAATCAATACACTATGGATCCGTGAAATGAAATGCTAGACCATGGCGATGAAAGAATACAGAGTGGATCCATGTCATCAATAGGACCATATCCATGAGAAAATGCAATGTATATATATGTCATGAACTCAACCATATCCACTAACAAATACAGTGTGGATCTATGACACAACATATAGATGTCAAGAAGACAACGAGTAGTAAGGAGAGTTCCCTCAAGTATTCAAAGTAATTATATACAAGTGATATACTCCATCGCAAATTGGGAGGGGATGTAGTAAATGAATGATGTGGCCCAAAACCCAGGGCCTTCATCCCAAAAATTGATGCTACGAATATGTGACATGTGAATAAATGATTTGATGTCGAGAATGGTAGAAACCATCTAATTATCGGTCATTGATGTATACCATTAATAGACTCGATAAGACCCACCAATGAAGAATATGGACCCCAAGGTACCTAGTACAATCTAGCGATTGTGAATAGATGATCTGATGTTGAAAACTCATAGACTCAATCAATCATGAGTCAATTATGTAAACTCATTGTCGATCACGAGGAGGCCTGCCACTGAGGACTGTAATATCCAAGGTACTAGATGGTTTCTAGAATCTATATCCCTCTCCTAGATAATGTGTTGAATTCAATAGGAAGAGATCCATCGAAGGAGGGACTTGATGTATCCCCCATAAATAGACATGAAACATACATCGAGAGATGATGTGAAGATAGAGTATCACTAAGTACAACTAACACAGCGGTGGACGACTCAGAAAATCAACAAAACAATAGATGATCAACTAAGAAAGTCAACAAAACAACAAATTATTGAATTAGGATTAAAATTCCCTTGAACATATAACATGAAACAATGGTGACTTGAAAACAAGACACAAGAGCTAGAAAAATATTGTGCAACAATGCAGGAGGCATCAAAGCACTCTCCATGATGACTGGAAGAGTAACCATCTTGAGGAGTATCTCTGACTCATATTACTGGGATGTCTCTAGGAAAGATAAAACCCAACTGTATGATGATGACTTAAATAGGTGGCATGTTCAAGGGAAACTCAACTGACACTGCCAATTTGAGAATAGACCAATGGTGAAAATCCCCACTCAGTTATGTTATGGGAAAAAATACTACAGGGGTCTTATTGAATACAAAAGAAAATCTTCCTAGAATTAGCCTAGTAATCCTACACAGAAAGGAGGTAGATTCCTATGGTTTTCTAGATGCAAATAAATTCTTTCCTTTTAATCAAGAAGGAGATGGATCATACCTTTAGATTGGTAGTTGTCCTAGCATGTTCCATCCATTGCAACACCTGAGATACATCTACAACTTCTGCAATATTGCTTCTTGCATGCAAGGATACAAAAACCCACCTATCGCCTAACCTTCTAGTGTTAGGAAAATCCAATATACTAGATCTACTTTGATCTATCACTTATACGATCATATCCAAACCATTCATGAATAGAACACAAATAATATGGAGGAAAACCAATGATCTATTAAATATCATAGAGAACTTACATCAATGCATACCTTGGTGTTGATGCCATTCTCCCTTGGCTCCTTTATCTTTGCTTCTCCCTTCAGCTTCTTGGTTAGGCTAGGCTCACTGACTTTTGGCTGTGATTGATAGGAAAAGAAACTCTGCAAACGAACAACATAACAATACTTCTGAATACTTTTTTGGTTTATTTATTTATTTTTGACCTAATTCATGGTTTGACAAGAACGAAAGAGGAATAAAAGTATGCTTCATCTCCTTCATGGTTTAATGAGTACGAAATAATGACACAAGTATGCTCAATCTGTCTTTTCTACTCAGTTTTAACAAGATTGAAAAAGAGTTAAAAGGATGCTTGTGATGTGTCTTTTTTCATTTCCTTTTACAAGTCCAAAAAATAGATAAAAGTATAATTAGAGGGAGAGAACGAGGGAATCAACATAATGATCCTATGTTCAAAGTTCATGGAATTGACCTAAGAAATATTAATGCAAATGGTACTGTCCATTTAGATCCACTCTTAGTAGTTGTTCTCTCCCTGGGTAGGTGAATGAAAAACGAAGGCTAAATAATGCAAGAGGCGGATGGTCAAGGATACTATATAGAGGTAAGTGAGAAGTGGGAAAACTATAGTGTAGTGGCAGGAGGCATGAGTCAAGAAAAAAATGCATAGGAAAACATTAATCAATAATAAATAACTTTTGGGAACCTCCATGGTATGTGGCTAGAATATAGATGAAGAGAGAAAAATTCGACTCAATATGCAAGTCATGGTGGGGCTAAAGGAGGGCTCCTGGGCCTACAATAAAACACAACATGGGCACCAAATGGAAATCTAGGTGCTAACTAGGATGCCCATGAAGGATAGGAACTACTGGACAAGTTACAACATGCAAAAGGAGTGGCTAGTGTTGCAACTAATAGGGTTTGAACCTAAGACATAATGCTGGCAGTATGGATGGTTAATAATGAAAAGTTGGAAATGTAGGGAAAAACCTATCCCTATATGACATGTTGAGAACATGTACCTCAAGTTTAGTGGAAGTGTTCATATTTGTAAAAAAATACCCCCAGCTCTTCCTCATCCTAAATTATCCATTAGTTTTGGTGAGATAATGGTACGGGCTTCAACAGATGGAGGGATTATAGGATTTTTCAAACATATCTTAAAGGAGGAGTTCAATTCTTGAAAGAATCCTAGAGAAAAATTCTGTATATCTACTAAGGGTTCAAGAGGTAGCTTAGAAACATAAATAGAATCAATAGATATATCAACAAGCTCCAAAGTTTCACTACTTACATCAACAAAAAAATGAGAAGCTCCCGCATTAGGGTTACCTGGAGGTGAGGGTATTTGACATTCTCTGATATTTCTCCAAGTCACTAGCTTCTCGGGGTCTGAGTATATTGGAGTACGCTCAAGATAAGGATTGATTTTGGTATATATTTTATTATGTGTCATATATTCTTCCTGTGGAGTCTCTAGGTGAAATAACTTAACATTTAGGTGTCTGAAACTCGTTCACTATTGAGCATCAATTCTATAATGTCGTATCCCCAAGGAAATATATATTCAAATTCTGTTCCCCGACAATGGTGCTATTTCATATGTTATCCCTCGATATGTTCCAGGATGTAATGGTACTATGTTGAGGCATCCCAGGGGATAAGACCCAGATTGGATCTTAAAACCATTTTGATTTACGATAGAAATTATGAAAAATTTTGGGTAAGTCTCTCTCTCTCTCTCTCTCTCTCTCTCTCTCTCCTAAAAAACTCTCGGCCCTCAAACTATATTAGAAACAATATCAAGACATTCAACACGAAGAGGCATTTTTCCATGAGTGCTTTAGATGGTTTGATTTAATTTTGAGAAAGGGGTGTGTTAGCACTGGGAATCACCCTCCGACTGCAAGAGGATAAGCCCAATACCCATAAAAAAAATGTAAAATGGATTAAAATGGTTTGAGCAGGTGGATCAGGACAAGACTGCAAATAAAATAAAAGATAAAAGAGGTCGTTGCAGATCATTTTGGACCGTTGGGCTATGGAGTCATAAGTATCGTGAACAATGAAGGCATTTAAATTGCCTATCAAACAAAGGATTTATGTGGTGATGAGGAGAAGGAAGACAAAATGTGTCTGAATGATAAACCATGAAAAATGGGAAAGATGAAAATAGATCCTCCATCACCTCAGGAATCTATAAATCAGAGAGATTACATCCACACAAAAATAAAAACAGAAAAATGTCTGAGTGATGAACCATGAAATATGGGAATGATGACAATATATCCTCCACCACCTCAAGAATCCATAAATTAGAGAGATTACATTGAGACAAGAAGAAAAATAGAAAATGTATGAGCGATGAACCATGAAATATGGGCAAGATGACAATAGATCCTACAACGCCTCAAGAATATATAAATCAGAGAGATTACATATAGACAAGAAAAATAGAACAGTATGTAGACTAAGAAGACGGTCTGATAAAAACAACTCAAAGGAATCTTCAATAGAATGATATTTACAATCCAAGCCCTTGGGCTTACCAACTGAAAAATACAGATCCCTTCTCCTAAAACTCTCTCGGCTCCCCAACCTCTGTACCCCACTCTCTCTTTCATCTGATGCATTTTATAATCAAAACAATAGCCAACAACTTAGGAGTGTGAGTTGGTGCTCCTATCCTAGGTTTCTTCACCTATATCTTTCTTTTGTAAGAAGGAAACTCAGGTCAGCATGGGTCTGTAGGAGAAACTTCCCTCTGTGGTACCTTGGGCTAACATATTTCTGTCTCTAAGGCCAGACCCTCCATGCTTCTATTTACAGAGTTAGTCGATGTTTCAATCACCAGTCCCTGTGTCCATTAACTGATATCTCCTGAGGATCAAGACAAGGCCTGATAACTAGGAGGAGGCCACTTGCTGCGATTGGGTATGACATTGAATGATCACATGAATTCGGAGTTGTCAAAATCAGTTTGGAACCATATTGATTTTGAGCTCGAAATGCACCACCTTCTACCACGTTGCTCTCCCCAAAAACCACGGTTCAGATTTCAGCCTGCTCAAATATTTTAACATCTAAGAATGTTGTGGCCTCGAAATGGAGTGTGTTCTTTGGTCTGGTCATGATCTGAGATCTGGGCAGTCTCGTTATGTTAGCACCACCGCTATATCTTTACCTTCCTACCAACTTTAGAAACTCTTCAATTAAGCATGGAGGAGGCGCCAATTTTAGTTCTAGGGAGCTTTGATGCTGAACAAGAGTATTTTTTGGAGAACAACTTACCGAAGCTGACATGATGACCTGACGTCACCATGTTGATGTGTTGTAGAAAGGAGGGTGACACGCATCACTTGGAAACAAGCGAATAATATTCCCGAAGGTGCCTAGACTGAGTTCCACGTGTTAGCTTTAGATGGATAGGTGGCGAAAGAACTAAAACTATGCAGTAGAAACACTTTGGGAATTTGTGAATAAGGAGGGAGCAAGAATGCTGAAGCTTCAGAGTCCAGAGCAAATCTTAGCCTCTAGATCTAGGAGGACACATGGAAAATATCCATGCACTTCGCTAGAATGTGTTCTATAGGAAACCAAAAAGAGAGGATCCAAAACTCTTGAAACTCGAAATGGTGAAGCAAATCATGACCGTTCGTTGGATATAGACACATAGAAGATATCCGCGTAATCGGGAGTGAGGAGAAGGAGGAGTCTTTGACCGAGAGTTGTCTAGAGATCCAAATAGATATGAAGCTGAAACCCTGGCCGTTGATGGCATAGACATGCGACAGAGATTTGTGCACTCCAGGAAAAGCACTTCGGAGAAAATCAAGAGGAGAAGGGGAAAAACTCTCGAAACTTGAACTCTGAAGTAAATCGTGCCCGTTCACTAGAGAAGGACACATGACGCTTTATTTTTAATTTCGGGGATTTTGTCTTGCACTAAACCTCACACAAATTTATAATTTTGAATGCCTGAGGGTCGCTGATATGAACTGCTCTCGAGATCTTCGCTGTTGAAAAATGAACCCGAGCGCTGCTTGTATTTCAACCCAAAATAGATTGCTCTGAATGTTGCATTTGGACGCTTCCTGTGTAGACCACAGACTTGGATGACCTACTGCCCTTGAAAACTATATGTGATAATAGGGTGAATTTAGAAGAAATACAAGATAGATATGTGAGGAAACTTCACAGCCCATGGATATAATAACATGATGAGCAATTAAGAATTCAACAGTTTTGACAAATATATTAGATCATTAAAATATGCATCAAATAGTGGACATTTTCATATACTTAAATCCATGGAGGTACCATCCACACATCATTAATCACATTAAAAAATGACATGAAGTGGTCATACATTTAGAGGAAATCACTTCAACATCATAAGCTAAGCAACACGCAGTAACACTCTACATGTCATAAAACTTGTTGCTCGAGATTTTATTAATGGGGATATGATACAAGAAGACATGAAATGAAAGATGGATTTTACAAGAGCACATACAAAAAAAAGAAGCACAAACTAAAGCATAACACAGAGGATGAATCTCTTTCAATCTGCAGCTATTTAAATTGGTTTGTGTCTAATGAGGTCTTTGATTAAACAACTCGGGTATAAGATACTCTTCAATTCCCCAAAATTTTGACCCTACAAATGAGCTCCTTCTTTCCTTTTCACCTCCTTGCTTTTCTTTCAAAACTGCTTCTTGATACCTCTCACATCCCCTTGATTTAAAAATATTGTTATTCCCATATCTTTAGAATGCTAACAATTGGAAAAAAAATGACAAAAATCTTCTTTGGATGCCTCTTTACTAGATGTGGTGAGAACCACTTGCCCCACCTTGCCTACTAGTGGGAATCTTGAGTAACTAACACATGTAATGCCATGAATTTCCCATAGGATAGTCGATCTTAATCATATTTTGAATGATCTCGTCAAGGTTGGTATATGTCTCATAAGAGGGTTGAGGTAGGTTATTGAAGACTTCTTTCAGCTAGTGGATGATCTTGAAGTCTGGTGGTAGTAAATCCATGATACCCTGGCCCATCGAGACTCCTGTTAACTTGTCAAACCATATGTCATCATTTATTTTATGCTCCGACAGATTTGTATATGTTTTCTCAAAGTAAATGTCTCCATTTTCGTCCCAAGGGAGGGGTAGTCCCAAAATGATGAGGCCCTTGAATATTTCTTTGAAATATGATACGTAATTCGCCATCTCCTTCATCCTATCTTTTGCATTCTGCAGCTACCTCCTTTTTGTAAGGACTTTTTTGGCATCATTGAAAATGTCAGTCCCGTCTTTGAGATGTAGATATTGAATATGGTCTTTGGTTTTCCCATTCAAGAATTTGATAATTTTTTTAGCAAGGTCAATTTTGTTCTCCAGTTCATCTTTCAATCGAGCTATATCAACCTGGGACACATTAATAAGCTCCATCTCATCTCCTACTAGGGAGAATTGTGCCCAATTTTCGTTTGACAGGTTGGCTATTTGGTCCTAGATTTCATGCTTAGCTTCCTTTAATGGAGGATTCCATGTGGTTATGATATGTAACCTTTCTATAAGTTTTAGAGCTTCATTCTTTTCTACATTCAGTTTTGAAATTAACACTTCTCTACTTTTAACCTGCTCCTCCAACTCTATGATTTTGGAAGTTTTATTCTTCAGCTATGTGTTAAGAGAACCTAATTCCTTTTCCTTTAGACTAAGATCAAACATTACTTTGGTTAATCCTTATGTTGGATATGTGATTTCAACCAACTCCTCTCCCTGTATAGAGGCTTGAGTCATAGGACTCTGATGATTTTTCAACAACTCATTCTCGGTTCTCAAAATTTTATCTTCCCAAAGAAATTGTACATTCTCTTCCTCTTTTCCTTTTAGTTGAAAAAACAATTTCTCCTTTTCTTTGAAGCTAGCTTATAATTCTAGTGTTTGAATGTGTTAAGCCTCAGGCATGTGTAGCTTCTTCTTCAGGGGTTTGATATATGTATCCTTTTTCTTTACCATATCTTCAAACACTTTGGGTTCTTTAGGATCTATGCCTAGCGCTACTATCTTCTTTTCCAAATCATCCATCCTAGTTTTATTAGCATTAATAGATATCCTTTCTTGCCTTAGATGTTTGTGTATTTTAAGCACAATTTCTTTCATTTCCCTTTCACTCGGAGAAGATTGTAGCACTCCTTGATATAACATCTCACTAACTTGTTAATGAAAATAAATAAATTCAGGACATTTGATGTCCTTAGTCTTGAACTTGATCTGAGTAATCTTACAGTCTGTCGGAGAAAGTGGTTTTTGTACATTTTTTCCCAACAAAGCTGTTGGATTACTGAGAGGGGGGGTGAAGCAGTAATATATATTTTTTATCCTTTTAACCACAGTATGCAAGTGTTATTTATCTTTATGATCAATATAGCATTATCATCCAATAATTGCAGAGTAAATAAACAACGAACAAATGAGCAATCATACACATACACAATAGACCAATATTTTTACGTGGAAACCCAATGCGGGAGAAAACCACATAATGCTTTTTCTTATTTGTCTTTAAGAATTACATTCATTGGAAGCACCAACTTCCTTTGTTTTCCAGCTGCAAATGGAAGGAGGCTCCAACCCCCTATTTTCAGGCTACAACCTGAGGGAAGCTCCAACTCCCCAATTCTCTGGCTACAACCAAAAGGAGGCTACAATCCCCTATGTCCTCCAGCTACAACTAGAAGGTGGCCACAACCACTTGTCCTTGCCCCGTCCAACCGCCCCGAAATATAAGTGCCAAATGTAGAAACTTAATATGTCACAGTCACAACATGTTCTATCAAATCTGTCACTGTATATTCATCAACCAATCTGATCTCATCAGATATACCTCAAACACTATACCATAGTTTTGTACCTCAAACCATGTGCTAGAACCTCATTGTTATAAGACCTCTATCTATACCAATAACTTCAACAACATACCTCAACCAAAATCCCTCATCAATTTCACAATCCAAGTCTGATTTGTAACTCTGTAACGAACCTGGTGTATATGATCACATACCTGCAAACCTTCCTTAACTTTAACAACAAGAGGCTAGCATTTGCATCAAACTTTACTTTAGTCTCACATGACTAATTTTGGATTAGTCAACAACCCTAACTTGAAATAATCATAAATATGTACCTGTAATGAATATAGATATGAAAATAGTAAAAAATGTTCTTTAGTCTCTTGTCTGCATTTCCTCCAGGTTTCACTGCTTGGAACCTCCCAGAAAAGGATTTATAGAAAAAATGGCATACCTTGCTGAATTATGGCTTAATCTAGAGAGAGAACTTGTAGAGAATGCCCCACACGAAATATTTTATGTATGGATCTGAAAATGGTAAACAACATACTAAAGATTGTTCTCTAACAAATACATTTTTTCTTACTTAATTTGTATCTGTTATGAAGAAGTTATGTCATTTTTACTTGAAACACATGTTTTAGACTAGTTTCAGGACTCAACACAAATCCTATTTTCCACGGAGTGTAACTCCCAAAATAAAACGACCCACAATATGAAATTTTTATCACAGTTATTTGGATATATTTTCTCAACATCCTCCATATTTTACTATTTGAATCATTCTAGAAAAAAAGTGTGAAAATGGTGAGATGACCTGTAAATAACATACCTTAGAAAGCATCATCAAAAGACTTTATCCTCCCTTGAATTTCATCCTTGTTTACTTCACATTCCCTATGAAATTCGTCTTAGATCTCCTTTGGTTACCTCAGTCACTTGTAGATATTCAATATTCTCAATGGATACTAATGGGAGACACTTTCTCTTTTATTTATACTCTCCAAGTAGCTTCCTCTAGAAGTATCCACTTAACCACTTTGTCCACTTAGCCACTTTGTCCACTTAACCACTTTGTCCACTTAGCCACTTTTCCCACTTAACCAACTTTGTTCACTTAGACACTTTTTCCAATTAACGAACTTTGTCCACTTAGCCACTTTGTCCACTTAACCTCTTTGTCCACTCAACCACTTCTTGTTGCAACCACTTTATTATTTAAATAATTTCTCTTTGCAACCACTTTGACTACTTTATTATTTAAATAATTTATCTTTACTCAAAATTTCCTGTTGCAACTAACTTTTATATAATTATTCAATTCATAGCTTCTTTTCCCTTAACTAATTTCTTGTTGCAACCACTTTATTATTTAATTTATTTCTTGTTCAACCAATTTGACTATTCAATCTTATCATCACAACTACTTTACCATAATTACCAAACTCACAACTTCTTCTTACAACTAATTTATTTTTAATTATTTTCTTAATGCAACAACTATACCCATGATTAAATCCTAGTTTCACCCACTTTGACTAGTCAACTTCTTCTAGGAGTTTCTAGAGTAATTTGACTTCTTTCACCTTCTAGGGGATTCTAGATAACTCGGGAAGGTTCTCCAACTTCACAAGGCTATAAATCTCTAACTGTGAGGAGTTATGTGATGTTCCACATATCCCCAGAAATGGCATGACATATACTAACCATGTAGAATAGTCTTACCTGTAAATTCACTGATCTTTGTGCCTTTATACATAAAAAAAACTGAAGTCCCTTAATCATACTGTTGGGGCTACCAGAATTTTCTACTAGAATTTCTTCAAGGGTTGACATCAAAGAAAACCAACCTAATTAATCGACAATATCCCCCTTTGGCCTTGATGGAGACAATATGATGCAATACTGAAGGAATATCACTCATTCTCTCCCTGTGACCATCTCTCCCCCTTGAACCATGCCTCTATGCTCTCTCTCCAAACATCTAAATCTCTATCCTGCATTTGATAAATATCTCCCCCTTTTACATCAATGGAAAAGGTAACTTTCCATCCAAGGCTACTCTCCCTAACTGAACTGTCCTTGGAGCTACTCCCCCTTACTGAACTCTTCCTAAAACTGCTCACCCAAACATTAACTGTTCTCTTTATGGTGCTTCCTCGTGTAAATCTAAGATATATAAGATAAGAATTCAAAATAATTCATTTTGGAGTAGAAATTACTCTGAGTCTTTGGTGAAGGTACTCAAGTCTTCCCTCGGAAGAGGTTTTGTAAAAATATATGTCACTTGTTCTTTTGTTCTCACATATTCAACTTTGATTTTCTTCTCTGCAACATGTTCCCATAGAAAGTGATACTTTATTGGAATGTGCTTCATCTTGGAGTGCATCAATGGGTTCTTTGAGATACTAATGGTTCTTGTATTATCACAATAGATTGGAATGGGTTCATCATACTCAACCTGTATATATGTCAGAGTTTGTTTCATCCATAGAACTTGTGTACAACATGATGTTGCTACAATATACTCTGCTTTGGCTATGGATAATGATATTGATGATTGTTTCTTGCTTAGCCAAGATACCAAACACTCACTCAAGTAGAATTTTGTTCCACTGGTGCTTCATCGATCATCAATGCAACCTACCCAATCTGCATCTATGTAGGAAATAAGTGATAGATCCTTTCCTTTTGGATACCATAATCCAAACTCTTATGTTCCCTTGAGATATCTGAAAATCGTCTTCACTACTAAGACATGCGATTCCTTTGGTTTTGCTTGAAATCATGCCACCTGTCCAACTTCTTGCATTACATATGGTCTAGATGTTGTCACATATAGTAAGCTTCCAATCATTGACCTGTATTTCCTCTAGTCTGTAGACTTTGAATCATCATATTTGCTCAACTTGCAACTGGTTTTCATAGGAGTGTTAACTGGTTTGCAATCTTCCATTCAAAACCTCTTTAGCATTTTCTTGATATACTTAGTTTGAGAAACAAAAATTCCTTGGTTGCTTTGACATATATGAAGACCCAGAAAGAAGGATACTTCTCCAAGTAATGAAATTTCAAATTCATTCTTCATATCATTTGCAAATTTCTAGCTTAAACTGTCATCATAACTTCCAAAAATTATATCATCAACATAAAATTCAATTAATAAAATACTATCTTCAGATACCTTGATGTAGAGGTTATTGTCTGCACTTCTTTTTCTTAACCCTGCTTGTTGTAGATATTTATCTCGTCTAGAGTACCATGCTCTAGGAGCATGTTTTAGACCATACAAGGCCTTGTTCAACCTGCACACATAATCCACATTCTCTGACAGTTGAAATCCTTTTGGTTGTTCAATGTAGACTTTTTCTTCAAGTTCCCCATTCAGAAAGTTTGATTTCACGTCCATCTGATACACTTTAATATTCTTGGAGCATGCATAAGCTAAGATCAATTAGATTGCTTCCATTTTGGAAACTGGGGAAAACATCTCTTCAAAGTCGATCCCTTCAACCTGTGTATATCCTTTACATACGGATCTATCTTTGTTTCTTGTAACATGTCCATCTTCATTCAATTTATTTATGAAAACCCACTTTGTGCCAATAACATTCTTTTAACTTGGTCTTGGAACCAATTCCCAAGTGTCATTCTTCTCTATTTTTCAATTCTTCATTCATGACCTTTTTCCAGAATCCATCTTTGTTGGCCTCTTCAAAACTGCTTGGTTCAATCGTAGATAAGAGTTCTAGGTGCAGTTGTTCTGGTGAACAAAATTCTTCTTCTAGTCTCAACTCTTGCA
>JASDQU010271201.1:0-14104 GCA_032191745.1 Picea mariana
ATATTCATGCTACAACATAAATAAATGAGATATATGTCACACACAGAATTAACCAGCAAGCATGCATATTATAGATACAAATTTCATAGATAAATAAATACACAGTGGAATAAATACACATGTAAATAAAACCATGAAAGAGATCACTTATATTTCATGAAACAAATCACCAATTTGTTGTAGACCAAGGAAGTTCCACCCAACCATAGACATTGTTGTTCCAAGTCTCAACAACAATGTCACCCCCGAGACATGGATATGAATCCACATGGATGGTTCTAGAGTGTCACTAAGATTCCAAAAATAGTCAACACTCAAGCTCTCACAGTATTTTCATCACCCACAACAATCCAAAGTACACAAGCTCTCTTCTACCCAACCTTCACAACCCAAGAGAATGGACCGCATTCTCTGTCACACAGTCCCTCAAGCGGTCCATCTCCTTCCAGGGCTCCAATGGATTTGGTCAAGAATATCCATGTTAGGACTCTCAGGATTCACAGTTGTGAGAAAAACTTAACACATTCCAAAGCATCTCAGACATGAAGGCATTAATTCATGGTTGGAATACACCATCATTCTTTACAACCAATAAAAACCATGGATCCTCTCTAGCAATTCGTTTTCCTTTCCCAAGCCAAAACACGAATGAGGAAATACGAATGGGTGAAAGAATGAGTGGAGAGAGAACAAAATGAAAAGTGTGAACAATGAACAATGAACAATGAGTGAGTGGGTGAATGAGTGAAGAAGAAAAATCCCCCAAACAACCCAGAAGATGGGTTTATATATTTACATGCAAATCAAGAACCATGTGTCCTTCCCCAAGAATCTCATGTAATCACTCCTCTCCATTCAAAAATTATGGGTAGATAAACTATAAAATAAATACTTAGCCCCTCAAACCCCCTCTCTTGTGGAATCATATCCCCCTATAACTCTTGTCCTTTTCTATCTAGAAGCTAGTGATGTATTTATTATTAATAAAGATCAAAACATTACATTTCCTAGGCACACTAACCTCTTTTAATTGTTTGGAAACTTTGTCCTTTCATAGATTAACAAAATACATTATTTAATATAGGGCTCAAACCTGGGGTATTACATTTCCCTCCCCTTTATTTTGGAACTGTCCTCAGTGCATATACAAAATATAAATCAAAATTTCAAAATTTAATCAAAACTTTGTGGGTACTATGTCTGCTTCAGGACTATAGTAGGTCCACTGAACTTTTACCATCTCTATAACTTGATTCCAGAGCATTTTGAATTTGTTATCCAATATTCACATTGGATGGAAATGAAAGTCTCCCTCTGTCTCTACCTGAATCAGATGCCAATCAATATCATGGTTAGGATCATGTACATAATTTTTTTATCAAAGATACATGAAATGAATTATGCACATTCATGGAAGTAGGCAATGCAAGCATGTATGAAACTAACCCTATTATGTCCAATATCTCAAATGGACTATATAGTATGGCTACTAGATTTGTACAACTACCCAAGTTCAAAGAGCTCTTATTGGGAATCACTTTTAAAAGAACATGCCCCCCACTTTAAATTCTCTTGTTATCATGTTCTTATCTACATAAATGTTTTGTCTATCTTGAGATGCCATTGAATTCTGCTTAATTCTAACCATCCAGTCTTCCATATCTTTGAGCAATTATAGTCCAAGGACAACTCTATTTGTTGGGTTGTCCCAAGTCACTGGAGTATTGCATTTCCTACCATACAAATCTTCAAATGGGCTCATTTTCAATGAAGCTTGATACCCATTATTATAGGAAAACTCAACCAAGTACAAGTAATCTTCCCAATTAGATGTCTTATCCATCACATAAATTCTCAACATATATTCAATTACTTGGATTCCTCTCTCCGTCTTCCCATTTGACTATGGATGGTATGCTATTTTAAAATTCATATTTGTACCAAATCCTTTAAATAATCCCCTCTAGAAATTTGAAGTAAACTTTTTGTCGCTATCTAAGACAATTTCCTTAGGTGTGCCATGCAACCTAGAAATCTCCCTCATGTGAATTTATACAATATTGGTTGTTGTATGAGTCATTTTTATAGGAACAAAATGAGCAGTATTGTCAATTTATCAACAACTACCATGATTGAATCACATTGTCTTGTTGTCCTAGGAAATTTAGTAATAAAATCAATGGTTACCACTTCCCATTTATTCTCTAGTATTGGTAATGGATGTAGAAAACCCATTGGGTGCCTATTCTCAGCCTTCACTCTCTGACATTCCATACATCTGGCAATGTAATCAACAAGATCTCTTTTAATTCTTGGCCAAAAGAATTGGCTTCTTACTGTTGCAATTTTTTCCTAGTAATCGGGATGTTCATCATATGGAACATCATGCATTTCTTTTAATACCAAATTCCTAAGTTCTTCAGAACTAGGAACATAAATTCTATTTTTATGCATAAGTAATCCATCTTCCTTCATCTCATATTCTTTAATTTTATGTTGTACATTTTCTTGCTGTAATATTTTATTTACCTGTAGGTAATGTTGACTTGTGACAACATCATCTAAAATTATGCTCTTTAAATATGACTAATGCATACTAACAGTTGTAGCATGCACGAGATGTACTCTTCTACTAAGTGCATCGACAAATTTATTTTCTTTTCCTTTGATATGCTTGATGTCAAAATCGTATTCACTTAAAAATTATAGCCATCTCATCTTCCTTGTAACGTCCCCGACCCTCGAACCTCTGTCGGGCACGCTACCTAAACAACTGTATCTTTTTTTTTCTTCTCTGATACCATTTGTGTAACGTTCCCAACCACCACCAATAGGTTGGGTAACATCACCTTAGAAAACTATCATGCTTGAGCACACACACACACACACACACACACACACACACACACATATCTAATGCAATTTTAACCAGACATAAACATTTTGTACATACAGATATTATTGCGTAAGTGATAATAACACATAAAAATATTTAACAGATGATTTACGTTCTACTATCACACAACTTAATGCAGAAATAATAGTAAAAACATACATGGAGTAATCACAAACAAAACCATAAATATAACAGCATATACAGGCAATACTCATCAATATAGCATGTACAAATACACAACATGTAAATGAACAGAGAAATGTGTACTTATATTTTAAATGAAGTACACCAACTACATGCAGACCTTCCATGAACCTCCCAACCTTAGACCACATTGCTCATCACGCTCAGTAGTGGTCCACCCCCGAGCTGGGACTAAACTCTATCGGGCAAGGGATTCCTAGGCTTGGCAAGGACAACAAGAAATTCACACAGATCAACATGAAGGATTTTCTCCCAGGATCCACTTACACCCACAACCCACAGACCCTCATTATCCACACACCTGTCCCACCCCGAGAGTGTACACCTTCACTATCACAAGTTCATCGGTTCTCCACCTCCCCTCTAGGGCTTCAGAAATAGGCTAGACCGGAAGTCTCAGAGTATTGTACCTTCTACAGGACTCCCTCTAGGATAAATCACTTCCTCAACACACTCTCTCACCTAGAGAGAGTTTCTCACAGTCCTGACAACTTTCCTCTTGTATCTAGCTCCTATGTCCAACTACAAAAAAAATTGGGTATGGGATCTGGTAATGAAAACAAGCCACACTAGTCCAAAGAAAACATGGGTAGAAAAAAGAAAGGATAAGGCATGATATGGCTCATACAATATGCATTCAGGATGTGCTTCACAGGAAAAAAAGTTATCTTCATAACACAGTCTGCAGGTTTCATAAGTTGTAGAGATCGACAATTGAGGAATATGGCTAGTTTTGTCAAGTCTCTCTCTGTCTCAGTGCATGCATTAGTGGGGAGTATTGTTGACTTCTAGAGTGGAAAACATCACGAGAGTGGTGAGGGAACCCCCAATGAAATGAATTTCCCACCTAAAAACTGCATGCGCCTAGGTTGACACATGTCTTCTTGAAGCTAGATTAGCTCCACATAACACTCATTCCCTTTCCCTAGGAACTTAGGACAACATAGTTTATGTTAAACCTTAGCCTCTAAGAAATAATAATATAATATTATTCCTTTATAGGTAAGCCCTCTAGCTTAGCTCCTATTCCTAGACACTTGGCCCCATCGCTTTTCCTACCTAGTGGAGCTTAGTCCCCTATAACTCTTTCTACATGGTTAGTCTACACGCAGCGATGCAATTTTATTAATGATGTGAGAATTTACATATACAAAATCAGGCTGATTGGCCTTAACATCTGTCTCTCTAGCCTAATAAAAACATAAGTCTTCTAGATTATAAACACTTGGCTCACCAGTTGTTGGCAGCCATTTCGCACTTTTTTCCTATCCTTATAAGTTGCCTACACCAGTGTTTTGCAACCCTTGATTTTCATCGCAATCCTTGAAGTAAAACGACACTATTATTTTGCACATTTGCACACCTGCCTTTATTCTTGTTTTCACGACTGCAAGCGTGAAAACTTTGATTTCGAAGTCACATTAAAATCGTCACTTGATTATTATAGTCACTCATGTCTATGTGTTCATTGCATTTCAAATTCATTTATGTTCACACAGTTGGCAAGACTCCAAGATCTTTACTCATTTGGCATTCTTTTGTTGTTAATATGATTTCTTTTTATAAGATTATGATGATATTATAATGACTGTCATTGAGTCCTTAATACATTGGTGGTTTGATGTTCTATAGTCTTTCATCGATTTCCTTGACACATTGGTTTCATGAAAACACATTAACATGGTGATTAGACCCTTAATTCAATAGCTTCATATAATGTATAATTCGTATGATCGAACCCTTGGTGTTGATTTTGAATCATGGTTTTGATTTTAAAACTATGAAAACGCTATGCTTATGCAAATTTTTGGGTCAGTTTACCATAGTTTTCATTAATTGTTTTAATGGCATTTGTTTTTAACACATTGCAATAATAGTTTGAACCATATGCGCCGTCGGTTGTACATTGGAAAATGACTGTTTTGCATGGGCTGATCTAGCTCCACCACCCTGGCACACTCGGGCATTAATGCCTTCCCCCTATCTCAGGTTAACTCTATTGTTTTCGGGTAAGCCCGTGAGATTTTTGATCTGGCGTTCACCCTGTTCAAACCCTTGTGCGTTCACCCTGCTCACTGTGTATCCTATCTATGGCACCTGTGGTGTGCATAGAGCCAAATGGTAGCCAGATACTCTTTCTGTTCAATAATTCTCATAAGGATTTATAAAATGGTGGTTGGTTGGTGTTTATCCAAAGGTTCGAGGGTTTCAACCTTTCGGTTGCCCAACAATTCTCCCTCACCTTTGATGGATGCAGGGCTAAGTTTGGAGACATACATCTCGAGCTCAATGAGGAATTCCTAAGCTCAGCTACAGGACTACCAACTACAGGGAAAAGGTGGTTTAAAAATTCCAAAGTAGACGAGGTGTCGTGGCCGCTCCTTTTCACATCAAGGAAGATTGTTTCCTGTGATAGTGGTATGCCTATCACTACCCTCAAACCCAGGTGGAACAATCTTCTAGGGATTTTTAAACAGTTTGTGACCTGTGAGGGTCGTTATGGCTTGGTATTTATGTATCATCTTCAGTTATTGATGAATTTTATAGGCTACCCTCTGAATATGACACATTATCTTTTGCGTAGTCTGTACAAGATGTCTAAAAGATTCAAGCGTGAGAAGGCTGATAGCAGCCTTTTCCATCAGGACTTGATCAAAGTTATTATCGTCCACCATTTAAGCCTTAGTGGTTATTGTTGGCAGGCCTTCCTATCTAGGAATGGCTTTGCCACTCTCGAGTCTATCCAAGTGGACAAGGTTGTGGTTATTGAAACATTGGTTGGACCAGCCATGCCACTTCACATCCTTCTACCCCCTGTCAAACCCTCAGATTCCCCTGACATGGACCTACCTGATACTACTGTCGACCCGGGTGCTAAAGACGATACTAAGACCTATAAGAAGCCTATGAGGAAGAAAGGTAAGGGTGATATTGGTAGGGAAGAAAAATGCACGATGGATATCCAGATGTCCCAGGAACAAGCCCAAGCAAAACTTCAACCAAAAGCCAATAGTCTTGAGCGAGGACTCGGAATCCGATATTGAGCATTTCCTAGCCAAGGAATATCCCTATTCTCATGTCTTATGCTCCATGGAACCCTATGACTATGTTTCTAAATTACCTCCGTGCCTCAAAAATGACCCTAACTACCTGGGAATCAAGTTTCACAAGGAAACCCCTGGTAACTTAAACAACCCCTCACTGGTGATGCCGAAGCCTGATCAATCACCGTGTGCTCAATGTAATGCATGGATTGAACGTTATTACACCAACGTTCCCCTGTTGCAGTCTAAGATCAAATCGTTAGAGGAACAAGTTACAGTGCTATCAAAAGAGAGAGACAGGCTTCAAACCAATGAGAAAAAACAAAAGACCATCGGTTCAATTGTCTTCAGAAACATTGAGGAAACAATGTCCTTTGTCAATTCAAAGTTATCATGATTGAAGCATTTTCTTACTGCCCAGGTATGAATTTCATTGTTAATTTTGTTTTATGAGTTGGTTTGAATTAATATAACTGATTGGATTTGATTTCAATTATCTCTGCTCATTTTTAATAGATTCAAAACGACTCAGTTATTTTCATTTTACCAAAAATGATATCGTTATGAATCATGTACATGAGATTTGTTTGCTAATATCAAACACAACTATGATTTGGTTAATGTGATTTTATTGTTCTCAGATTAGTATAAACGATTCACTTGTTTTTGATTAGTTTTGTTTGTTTTTAATTAATTCAAAACAATCCTGTTGACTTTGATTTACCAGAAACAATTCTATTTAGTTTGAATAAATATTCTCATTTGGATTATGATTGCATTCGACCTATATAAAATATTGGTTTTCTAAAATCTTGTGGCGACTGATACGATTTTGCATAATGATTGTGTCGGCCCCAAACTATTTCGATTCGTTCCTGTTTGATTTGATTTGCAAACGATTGTTGCGTGCCTTGAGTTAGCATAATTACTTATATGAGTTGGATTGGTATCAAAGATAGATTTGATACTTCTCTGTTAGTTTTGATTTTGAAAAACAATTCTGTCAAGCTTAGATTGACATATTTTGTCTCTATTGAATTCGTATGAAAGACTTGGCTAAATCGATTGTAGTATGTTTTGATATTGGTTCAAGAGATGATTTCGTTGGTTCCCCAACTATCAATCGATTCTGTCTGCTCCCAATTGGCAATAACAAACATTTGACATTTTGCATATATTCCTATCACCAATCAGTTAAGAAACCACGATTTCGTTTGTTTCAATTTGCATACAAGTTTGGTTTGGTGTGGCATGAATGGTTTTCTCTGTTTGGAATTAGTAATTAAATATTTGGTCGAATATAATTCTGTTAAGTTTTGGATTGATTTTAAAACGATTATGTGTTCAAATTAGACCAGCTACAGAATCGCAAGATTCTGTAGCTAGTCTTAAAATTTAGATTTTTGTTAATTTTATCAATAAAACATTATCTAAACTTATGTATTCTTGTCTACTTATAGGTACCTATGAATTTCATTCACAAATGGGACATGCTATAGCAGTTTGGATATAGTTTTCAGTTGTTAGTCATAGGCAAAAATAGGGACTTGGGAGATTATTCCCAGATTTTTTGTAATTTTCTTTGATAACTCCCACAAGGATGTTTTACCCTGTGGTCTTTAAATACTTGTCATTTTTTGTAATGAACCCATCATCATCACGGTTGGGAGAACCAGACTATGGGTTTATAATGATCCAGACTGGGATGAAAGTTGATGTCTTGTAACAGCTTTAGCTTTCAATATATCAAATTTTTGTTTCAAGTTTTATTCATATCAATTTGCAATTAATTATCGACTACTTTAGCTATCATGATTCATTGCATGTTGATGTGATTTGATTTATATGTTGTCCATATCTGAGGTCTCTTATTTATTTTTAGTACATCAATTACTCTATTTCAGTTTAATGAATAAAGGTTTATCTTCTTCATTAATTGAACTGTTCTGTACAAATCTTTGCATATAGATTTATCTAAATGTGTTGATTTGTAAATTATAAGATTGTTGTAAAATTTTATGTCTTGTTTTTCCTGTCATTTATATTTGAAGAACACACCTACTTCCAGTTTACGAGAAGCTTGTGGAGAATCTGGTGTGGGTTTTATCCCACCGAACAGCTGAATCAACTATTGTATACAGGACAAACTTGAAGCGTTACTTCAGGTCAGTTTGCTATTTGTTATTTGATAGTTAATTTATTAGTGTTATTTAAGTAGTTTAGATAGATATATATATAGTTCATATTCACAGTTAGAATTATTATTTTAGTTGCTTAGCTTAGATAGTTTTTATTTAATTTCTTTCTCATAAAATTATAAAAATTAAAAAACAATAGTTTCGTTGTCTCAGAACAATTTACAAATGATTTTTGCAGGTTTTCATTTAAATCTGTAATCTGTAAATATTGTATATGTGTAATTG
Organism: Picea mariana; assembly: GCA_032191745.1. NCBI lineage: Eukaryota > Viridiplantae > Streptophyta > Pinopsida > Pinales > Pinaceae > Picea > Picea mariana. Next base: position 8,568 of record JASDQU010271201.1, read on the forward strand.
GATCTAATTTTGTTGATAATTGAACATTTAATTTTATAGAATTATTGCTATATAGTATAGATAATAGACTATATATATTTATTTCAGATTCGCTTGTTAGTTTTCTTTAATTGTTGTTTTTCATTTAGATTAGTTCCTTAGCGTAGTTTTCTTTCATTTTTATAGAACTTAGATCGGCCAACGGAGCCGCTAAACCCACCAGGGTGGATCATCCCAAATGGCTTGGGTTATTTAGAAAACCCCGGAACGGATCCACTCTTCTAGTCGACAGATGGTCAATTTCGCCCGTCAACAAATGGCACTAGAAGGAGGTCTTGAAATTTATTAATGGCACGAGGCGGTCGTAAGACTCCTCCACCACCTAATCGCTCACCTATAGTGACAAGAATTCATTTGAATGACAACATCCCCCCTCAAACAACAACCACATCAAACGACAATCCACGGATCACATTCGAACCAATAACCCCAAATCCTATAGGTGGTGACATACAAGAGATTGTTCGCCAATCTCTCATAAGAACACATAGTGCCTTAGCCCATTTGAGACAACCAAATCAAACTTTGGACCAACCTTTAGATTTATCTGATATCAGAGAACAACTCAGAGGCACTAACCTCACTATGAACCCTACCGATCCAATCCTCACTCCTGCTACAGGAGGATCTGGAATTCCACCCTCACCACCTCCATCATCCCCTTCTTCTTCGGGAGGAGACTCTTCTGACGAAGGAAGTTCGCCTTCTCATCCTTCCACACTGCCTACACCAATGGCCAACCAGAACAATCCTGCTAGACCCTAGCTCGACCAGAATGCAGTATCCGTACCTGGGGCTCAGCATCCCTTACCCAAACATCTGGAGAAGTGGCTTCCCAAGTTTCACCCTGACTCTAAACATATCGTTGAAGATCACATTAAAATTTTTATGTTAGCCATAACACTCCATAATGTCGAGCATGAAGATGTAGTCTGTAGGTTGTTCCCCTACACTTTTGAGGGCAATGCCTCTACCTGGTATTTTTCCCAACAACCCCATACCATTGCATCTTGGGAGAAATTTGAATCATGCTTTCTGAAAAAATTCGGAGACGGTAAATCTCCGTAAGTCCTAGTCATGGAGCTTTCTAACTTAAGAATGAACCCAAAAGAGAAAATTAAATACTTTAATCAAAGATTCTTAACACTTAAGAACCGAATCCCTACAGATTCCATTCCTGCTGAGAATCTTATCATAGCATACTATACTAAATCCTTGCATCAAAGTATATCCATTTGGGTTAAACGATCTAATAAAGTCACGTTGTTAGAGGCCTTCGAAGAGGCCAGCCAGATTGAAAAAGACATCCTTAGTTTAAAAGAAACTACTAGCAATGAAACAGAGACCAGTTCTTCTTCCAAAAAGAAGATCGAAATCCTCCCTAGACCTGCTCAAAATAAAGCACACCCTGAAAGCTCTGATTTAGAAAACTTAACTAAAGTCATTGAAAAACTGTCAAACCAAGTTATAGATTTGAAAAGGACGGCTGAAGAAGCTTCTTCAAGAAAAGGGCCCTACAAACCCCCGATACGCCCTTAATCTAGAAAGTCTGCAATACGCCCTTCAAACAATTTTAGAAGCCAAGGATAACTTGATGCCTCCTTAGATTCCTGAGGAGGATGTTGAACAAGAGACAATTCAAGAAGAAGAATCTTCCCCGAACATTTTTGGACACTTCTCGGATAGTATCTTCCAAGCTAACTTCGAGACAATGCATCCCTACAATACTAGGAGTAAGACAAAAAACAAACCTTCTTCCGAAAACACTATGACTTTGCCCCCAAAGCAATCTAAACCAGCCGAAACCAAATAGAGTCATGTGAACCCCAAATTAGATTATGATTTAGTGGAATATCTTAAAAAGTTAAGGGCTAACATTTCTATTTATGAGTTATTAAAATTTTTCGTTTCTGCTACAAAACATGTTACAAGATATCGTAGAGAATGGGAAAATGGTAATTCAAGTAGTAACAAGGTTGTTCAGAACAAAGTTCCTCAGAAGACTTCCGCTAAAAATATTTTTGATCCTCAAGACAAAGGAAGCCTTCCTTTAAATAATGTAAATAATGTAGATAAATTAGCTTTAGAAACTATGAGTAAAAGGCCACATACTACCACCCTTAGTACTCGCAGAAATGTACCTCCATTTTTGTTAACTTTCGAAATATTTAATAGAAACATGCACAATTGTATGGTAGACTCAGGGGCATCATCCAATGGGATTCCATGGTCTGTGTGTCAGAAGATTAACGGTGAAGTTGAACCATCCACTTTAAAAATCATCCAACTTGATCGAACTAGTGTTAAAGTCGTAGGCAAATTAAGGAATGTGCTTATAAGATTATCGTCTAACCCCAAAGTTCATCAAGTCATTGATATTATTGTTGTGGATATTCCAGAAGTGTATGGTCTATTTTTAAGCAGGGACTGGTCGAAGCAGCTACATGGCTATTTCAAGACAGATTGGTCTCACCTATGGCTTCTAGAAAACGGCAAGCCCAACAAAATCAAGGTAAATCGTGAATGCTACCTTAAGTTCATGGTCACATATTTAAATGATCCCAACGAACCATTTACACCTTCTACCGATTCACTCGAAATACAAGGGATGGATACATTTTTCGGCAATTTCATGGCCGAGACTTCAGCTATCACTAACCCAGATCAACAGTCTGAGATTGTAGCATATGTGCAGCCAATCGCTTCTACACAATGGTCTCATGCACCCAATAAAAATCAGATTTGGTCTCTTTATTTTGATGGGTCAAAGTCCAAAGAAGGAGCTGGTGCAGGCTGCATTATTATTGATCCGGCAGGTAACAAAACATTGATTGCATGTAGGCTAGAATTTGAATGTACTAATAACACAACAAAATATGAGGCTTTACTGCAGGGCCTCAGAAAATCTTTAGATATGAACATTCAAAACTTGACTGTCTTTGGCGATTTCGAAATCGTGGTTAGACAAGTAAGAGATTCTATCCATTGTCTGTCTTTGCATCTTAAAAGCTACCAATCCGAGGTATGGAATTTAATGAATAAATTTTCTGCTTTCAATATAAATTCCATTCCCAGATTGAATAATTTTGAAGCTAATCTATTAGCTAACGTAGCTTCTAAACTCTTTCTTGCAGAAGGCTTTTCCCCGGATGCATTCTCCGTCGAAATGTTGCTTAGGCCATCCGTTCGTGTAACAAACCTGCTTAAATAGGTGTATATGATAATTAATTATAATTAATTTAATAATATAATTATCCTAAAAGATTAGCTAAAACTTAATTATTTCTTAAAATAACATTTACTAATTAAATATTATTAATTAGTTATTCATGAGTGTCAATGATTAATTTAAGTATTAATTAATTCATTAATAAATAAGGTAAAGAAATAAAAGGAGGATAACAAACTATATTGATAAATTAAGTTACGTATCCAACAAGGGATAACATATTAAATACATGAGGATAAAATAATAAAGGGGGATAAGGGGCATTAASGGMGRGAGGATAAGGAGGTAATAAATGAGTTAGGTAGGGAGTAAATGAGGGGGGAATTCGGTGAAGGAGGGATAAGGAAGGGAAGGAGTTTGATGRGGAGGCATTCTACGGGAGGTAGGGGATGGATTTTGGGAGCTYTGGGATTTGTAGAGAGACCRMAATTTTGGGAGTAGGATTGTATCAGTGCACCGGGGTTGYTGGGGGTTTTGGGCACRRGGGCCAGGATATCYRTTGATATCYTGGAGCTAGGGAKTTACCTAGTAGGMTGGGAGGAACTAGGTTTTGGGAAGTKTTTTGCAGAAGYAGTCAAGGAGGCAAGCRACRGACAAAYGGAGGATTATTAGCATCAGGTTGAGGTATTATTTCAAATTATGCATTGTATTAATCTCTTATAAAATTTTATTATAATTGATAAATATTGTAGGCAAATCTGCTAAATTATAGAAATTTCTTGAATTTACTATTATGTTGTAAATTAAATGGTTGTTTATTTAATTCGGCCCCTACATATGGTATCAAAGCCCTGGTTCAAAATCTGGAACCAAGGGCCTACCTACCCAATCATAAATTTAAAAAAAAAAAACACTCCTACTTAGTTGTGGTAAAACCCTAAATAAACACATTAGGTTAAATAAGAATCTAGGCCTATGGGCAAAGTTCCCAGCTCCAAGCTCTAACTCAAATTCCCCTCCGCTTAACCTGTAAACAAAATGCATAAATTTTAATAAAAATAAATGCAATACTAATTTTAACACAAATTTTAACTACTAGGGTTGTTACAGAAATATTTGGGTATCATAACAAAATCTTTATGACATCATATTCCTATCCCTCCTTGTTTCTTCTCCTAAACTAACATTGGACTTATCCATTCTAATTCTTCTACATGTTCTATGATTCCATTCTCCAACATCCTATCGATCTCGGCTTTGAATTTTTTCTTATATATCGAGTTTAGTCTGTATGGTCGTCGTCTGATCAGTCTTGGCTCAACTCTGAGTGGTATATTCATTTATCCTAGCTCTCCTACTATGCCTTTCGTTTCTATGAATGTTTTTGGGAAAAAGTCATTGTACTCGTGTAGTAACTCTGTTATACTTTCCACTATTTGGTCATCCCAATAGTCTCCAATGTTGACCATTTTGGGGTTCTCAATTGTCCCAATATTGAATTTCTTCACTTTGATCGGTGCAAAAATCACTTATGATTCTATAGGTGGACCTTCCACTTCTCTCTCACCTTCAACTTCCTCAATCTAAATATCACGCGGGTCATCTTCATCTGATGCTTCTTCCTACATATGGTAGCATGACAATATTTCTTTCATTGTCTGTCTGTTTTGTTGTTGTTTTTCTGTTATGAGTTCAACTTCTGGTTCCTTAATGAATATCACCCCTTGAATTTGTTTAAGTTATCTATCTATGTTGGGTTTCTCATTCTCAAATGATAAAGTGACTGTAAATTTCTGCTATAATATTTTCCATCTCGTAGTTCCTCTATGCAGTTATTGGTTTGTATACAAGTATGATGGGATTCCCTCCAATGTGTGCATGAAATGGTGAGGCCATTTCTTCGATAGTGTCATTTTCCATAGTGCTATGTACTTCTCCAAGTGTTTTGTTGGTGCCCTCTATCCATCATATTTCTTCCTCTGGTTGCTTCTTTGTTCAGTGCCAAAACTAATGCACAGTAACCGCTTACATTGATACCAGTCCTTGACTTTTTCTTTGTGCGCACCCCACCATATCATAGTTGTTTCCTTAAGTGCTATATCTAGGGCTAAGAGCCTCTGATTTTCTAACACTTCATCTCTGTACCATGTTAATAATGTTTCTAGGTCGTTCACCCCATGGAATATGGGAGGCTCCCTTATATTCGTACCTACCGATATTACTGTGTGGTCTATTCTTTCTCACCTCCTTGTGTAGACCTCGCGTAACCTCTGTTGCCAATTTTCTAATCCCGTATCCGAGTCTGATGCACATGAGGTGATGCTTCACC
>JASDQU010271202.1:2570-15308 GCA_032191745.1 Picea mariana
CAAGAAATGATAAAGTAAGGTGACAAAATCAAGAAGGAATATTTAAATGTTAAAGTATTGGAGAACTTTCTATTTATGGAAAGTGGTTAACCCTAAAATAAGGAAAATAGGTTAAGTGACCTAGAAATGGGTTAAGTGACCTAAAGGATGAAAGTATAAATAAGATAGAAATGGTTTCTTGTAGATCATCCTTTTTGTGGATCAATGGAGAGCTTCTTGTGGGAATATATTTTGGAGTATTGATGGAGAGCTTCTTGTGAGAGATTCTTGAGCATTTTTGGTGTGGAACACTTGAGGATATTGAATATCTATAGGTGACTGAGGTAACCAAGGATATCTAAGCCTAAATGTTGAGGAAAGTGAAGAAAAGAAGGCCGAAATGCAAGGAAGGATAAATTCTTTTGATGGTGCTTTCTAAGGTATGTTATTACAGGTCATGTCACCATTTTCACCATAACCTTTTTTATATAATGATTCAGATCCTGAAATTGCTATGAAAGTGATAAAACATAGCCAACTATCTGTGGTTAAAAATTTAGCTTGTGGTTCGTTGTAGTTTGGGAGTTACACTCCATGGAAAATAGGGTTTGTGGCTAGTCCTGAAACTAGTCAAAATCAGGTGTTTCGGGTAAAAACGTCATAACTTCTTCATAACAGATCCAAATTTAGTGAGAAAAATTGTATTGGTTATATTACAATATGTAATATTCTCTATAATAGTTTCAGATATATTCATCAAATATTTTGTGCAGGGCACACTCTACAAGGTCGCTCTCTAGAATAAGACAAAATTCAGCAAGGTATGCCATTTTTGCTATAACTCCTTTTCTGAGAGGTTCCTAGTAGTGACACTTGGAGGAATTGCATAAAAAACACTTAAGAACATTGTGTATCAGTTTCAAATATTTATTCAGTACAGGTACAAAGTTATGATTATTTCAAGTTAGGGTTGTTGACTAATCCAAAACTAGTCATGGTTGAGACAAGCAGTTGATAAGTTGGCACATACATGAGGTGTATAGTTGATGATGTTGGTACATATTGATGAGTAGTTGACACATGATTGGTATATACTTGGTACATGGTTGGATGCACTTGTTTATGGTACAGGTTGATTACAGGTTGTTTGGCACAAGTTGGTGCATGGTTGATGCTCTTGTTTATGGTACAAATTGATATCTGTTGAGGATTGTTGCCTCATATCATTTGGTGTTGAGAATGCAAGCTGAGTCTTGCATATAGAGTTGGTTCTCTTTTATATTTGTACTCTATTCAGTTGTTGCTGATAAACCCCAAGGATTGTAGTCCATAATAAAAAGAAAATTGTACATACATCTTGTGTTCTTTGTGTTCATTGTGGTGATGACTTGTTGATGATATATTGTTGATATATGTTGCTAATATGTTCTCACATCTAACTGGTTATAAATGAAAACAATGGGTAATGAATAAATGTTGAATGCTAATTGATGAGTTTTTGTGCAAGAGGGAAGTTTTGGGAAAAAGATCCCCACACTCATTCACCCCCCCTCTAAGCATGGTAGGTGTCTCCAACAACGATTGGTGCCGAGTGATTGTGCAAGTGTCAAGGAAAGAGATGCACAGTTTATTAGTTATATCCTGCATAAAAAAAAATCAACAAGATTGTGCCCAGGGATACCGATGGTTTTGATTGATTGTTGCTCTGATTGATCCACAGATTGTTAAAGATTTGTTTTCTGAAGAAACAGGGAGGAAGGGGCCCAAGCGGGTAAGGAATGAGAATAACTTGATTAATCGGCCTATGTATGAGCATTGTAAACCTATGGGCAATTTTATTAATCCTTCATTTCTGACATTGAATATCATTGTGAGTTGTGCTATCAAATTTTGATTTTGTCATTTTCCATTCTATTTTTTTCCTCTTGATTGAAGGAGTTACAGCCATTGAGAATCAATGACTATCCATAAACAATAGATTCTTGAGCATCACGATTTGTTGTGATCTACCTACTATTTGTGTTCTTTGTTCAAGTACCTGTCCAATCCATTTTGCAGAGAGAATCTCTATTTGGTGGATGTTCTACTGTTTTTCACATTCTCCATTCTTCTAACCATCATCATATAAGTATTTTGTCTGATATGCAGTTCACTGGCCTTCAATCTAACAAAGTGTTTACTTGACTCCATGCCCAATGGTGATTCACTAGTCTTCATTTTATCTTATTCCTTTATTCTTTCTCTTTCACTTTACCTGATCCACCTTTTTTCAAAACCCAAAACACATCCTTATTTATAAAATCATTGCAATAACTGAAGATGTTCTAGGCTTGACCCTACAGTAGTATAGGAACAACTTCTAGCACTAACATCTTTTGGCGTCATTGTTGGGGATGGAGACATGAATATATCTTCCCTGGGAGAAAAACAATGATCAGATCCTCTTCTTGATGGTGAACAAGAAGAGGACATGTGCTTGAGTGCAGATATTTCACCATGGCGACTCCACTGTATAAATATTAAAAGGTGACTCCACTGGGGATCCAAGTATGGAAGCCATTTTGTCTCAAAGGTTGGCCTATTGTGACTTTTCAGATGTAGTTGGTTTTCCAAACCCAATGCTTAGTAGAGGTGAATGGGATGGTTCCCTTCCTACATTTAAAGGAGAATATTGGGAGGTACTGGCTAAGCATCTACTGGATTTTCATGAGTTTATTCACGAACGTCAAATTTTACACGAGGATGTTCAGATCAAGATTTTCAGATACTCATTGAAGGGAGCATCCCTTGACTGGTGTAGATCTCTTCTAGCTTCAAGTATTAACTCGTTGGCAAGTTTTCATTATCCTTTCAATTTATTTTGTGAAGAAAAATTCTCAGCTGAAAGTCTTTTTGAAAATTGTTGTGATATATTTGATAAGCATATTCAGTAGAAAGAAAATGTTTATTTTGATTGCAAGAATGAAAATCATGTTGTTGAGGAAGATTTTCCAGATCTAATTGATAATAGGAAAGATGACTGCATAGTTGTGGATGCATTAGATTTTGTTTCTGATGCACCTGCTATCTTAGATCTGAATGAAGAAATAGTTGAAGGAGAGGTGTTTCCTCAACTCCTTCAAGAGGATTCCTATGATATGTTGTTACATGTGATCAAAGAGGAAAGTCAAGAGGTTTCTCATCAAGAACAAATATATAAGGCAGCATATGGCAATGTTATATTTGATCAACATGTTTATGAAAACATTCTGCCCATTTGTCATGTACAGTCAGAACCAGTTTATGAAAGCCATCTATTAGAAGGGGAAGCAAAGTTTGAGCTACAAGCAGAGGTAAACTTGTTTGGTTGTTCATCTATTTCTTTCTTCTATGATCCGATAGCCATTTATATGGAATCATATTTTTCAGAAGATTTCAGTCTTGCTATTTTCATAATTAAAGAAGATGATGATTGTATGTATATGCTGCAAGTTGAAATTATGTTGCAAGTTATGAATTCCTCTCTGATTTCTATCTGCATTGAAAGAGATTTGGTAAATGGCTTGATGTTATCATGGATTCATTGGAAGCATGATTTCACTTGATTATGTGACGGTATTATTGGTTAGAAGTAGGACAGGCAATAAGCTCTCTTCTTGAGCATTTGTTTTTATAGTTTACATAGTGTAGTCAGGTTTACAACAGGAAGTTTGGTTTCAGCATTCTGTTAGAGTTTGAATAAGTTGCAAAACTTTGGACCTGATTTGAAATGCTATTGACGGACTCCACAACCCATGGAATAGGCACAACACAGAAGAATGCAAATGTTTGCAGAGACAAAATTTTGCAGGCTGCGTTGCACAGATGCACCAAGGAAAAGGCACAGTGGTCTGCTTGTTCTTGATGCCTCACATAGAGAGCATCATCCCCCAGAAGGAGAAAATGTTAGTATCCAAATACTAAATTTTCAATTTTCTCCTTGTTGCGGGAACGAGGTTATTCCTGTAGCACTGAGAAGTGTTATTCCTGTAGCACTGAAAAGTGTTTTTTCAGCAGCACATGCATCAGATACAACAAAGAGTTAACATTGGGAAAAGGCCATCCTTTTTTCATGCTCACTTCGAAAAAAATATTAGCCTAACGGCCAATCTCTAGAGCTAGTGCACCTGCAATATACAACCACGGGTTAGCACCTATGAAAAGCTACACAATAGATTAACACACAAGCACCAAACACTGAGCACCATATCATTTTATTCCTCATTTATGAGTTATATGAATATTTTTGTTATAAAAGCCACGGGTTAACTCATAGTTTTGATTTGTATGCCAAGTCGACACATTAATCTGAGCCCATGAGTTAAGCTACACTTCGATCCTCAGATCGACACATCAAGTCATAGAAAACATATTCAAATCAAGCTAAAACCACATACCAATGGTAACGAAATAATATATCAATGGAAGAAGATACCCTAAGGCTTGTAAAGCATATGAATTCAGATGTGGCAAGGCCAATATTCAATTTCTTGAATACACACGATTTCGCAGGTCCCCTATGAGAAAGGATCGATGTCAACACCAAGTCGTATGGCTATTGACATGCATAAAATCATTTTTCTTCATTTCAACAAATACAGTCGAGATAAAAGCCATGAGCAAGAAACCCTTACGTCAGGTGCTGAGTGATTGTGAAAGTGTTAGGGAAAGAGCTGCATGGTTTATTAGTTATATCCTGAAAAACAAAAATCAACAAGATTGTGCCCAGGGATACTGGTGGTTTTTATCAATTGTTGCTCTGATTGATCCATAGATTGTTAAAGATTTGTTTTTTGAAGAAACGGGGAGTAAGGGACTCAAGCAGGTAAGGCCTGAGAAGAATTTGATTAATTGGCCTGTGTATGAGCATTGTAAGCCTATGGGCAGTTTTATTAAGCCTTCATTTCTGACAATGAACATCCCTATGAGTTGTGTTATCAGATTGTGATTTCTTCATTTTCCATTCTATTTTTTTCCTCTTTCTTGAAGGAGTTATAGCCATTGAGAATCCATGACTGTCCATAAACAATAGATTCTTGAGTAGCAAAATTTTTTGTGATCTTCCTGCTATTTGTGTGCTTTGTTCAAGTACATGTCCAATCCATTTTGCAGAGAGAATGTTTGTTTGGTGGATGTTCTACTATTTGTCACATTCTCCATTCTTCTAACCATCATCATATAATTATTTTTTCTGATATGCATTTCACTGGCCTTCAATCTAATAGAGTGTTTACTTGACTCCATGCCCAGTGGTGATTCACTGGTTTGCATTTTATCTTATTCCTTTATTCTTTCTCTTTCACTTTACCTGATCCACCTTTTTTCAAAACCCAAAACACATCCTTATTTATAAAATCATTGCAATAACTGAAGATGTGCTAGGCTTGACCCTACAACAGTCTAGGAGCAACTTCTAGCACTAACAGTAACCACCTAGGAGTCTCTTCATATTCCATTTGTAGCTCCCACATCTAGATTTTTGAATTTAAAAAAATGAAATTGAGGGAAAAATGAAAAGAACAAGGAGGATAAATCAAGATTCTTTCTCTTGTCTTATAAAAAAAAACTCATAGCAGAGAACCATGACTTTTACCCTTTGTAACAAAAGATGGTATTATTATCTTTGAGTAATAATGAAGGAGGAATTTCATAAATTGGTGGCTTTGATGGATGTAGTAGAGACTATTCTTTATGAATTTTTCTTTTGCTTGAGTAGATAGGATTCTATTGTATGAATTATTTCTGCACTTTGTTTTGTTTACTCATGATGTCACATATTTCTTCATTGGTATACAAATGATGTTATAGATGTATTTTGAAACTATTTGTTTATGCATATGTAGAATTGTTGTTTCATTTATAATTGGAATATATGAACTATTTTTGGTTTTGATGGTGTTATCTTTCGCTATACTCATTCTTCTAGTTTTTCTCCCGGGATAGTTTAGTAGTTAGATTAGATCAGTTAGCTTTTAGTTAGTTTATCCTTATAATTAGTTAAAAATATTTGGGGGGGAGTTTGTTGTATTTCCCATTTTTATTCTTTTAATTATGAGTGGAAGTGAGGCCCATAAACTTGTGGGAATTGATACCCAAAATGAGAGTAGGTTTGATTGGGACCTGCTATCAAATGTTCTCCCTCATCTGACTGAACAAGTCATTGTGGCCTGTCAATAGAAATGGTGCTAGAAGGAGGAATAGATTACAAGTTCAGACTATGGAGTCATTCTTGTTAATTTTTTTTTTAATTTACTAATGGCTCTATCCCATATCCTTTTATGGAGGTTTTTTTATGGTACTGTACCTCCCAAACCTCCTAGAAAGATTTCACATTTCTTGTCACAGCTAATATTTGATGGCGAGGGTGAAATCTTTGCATCTGAACATGCTTTTAATTTCTGGAAATTTTGTAGTTCTCACAATATTACTTATAGAAATATCATTTGCAAGTTATTCACTCTCACTTTTGCAGGCCAGGTCAAGAGTCAGTGCGAGACTTTGTCGGTTGCCTCTATTCACACATGGCAACAATTTATGCATAAATTTTTGCATGTGTTTGAGGGTTTTAATTATGATAAATTGTGTGTAGATTTATCAAAGCTTAAGAAGAATGAGGATGAATCTCTTACAGATTTTATTATCAGATTTACTCATCTTTGTTGTAGGTTTTATTTGGATGATATGACTTCTAACAATGATATGATTTCCTATTTAGTTTCTATTACTAATGAAACAGACCAACTAGTGGATGAAGAATCTAATTCATGTTCTAATGTTCCTTTACATGATTATTTAGATTTAAATGAAAATGTTGAAAATCCTAATGGTTTGGATGGACTGTATATTTCTAGATATTTCTTTACTATGGGGGATATAGATCAGATAGAAAAAAAAAATGGAAGAAGAATATGTATCCTATCACCACTCCATTCCCCCTTTCTTTACTTATGGCGAAAAAGAGACCTCTTATGTTGTAAATTCATTTTCATATTTTTTTGTAGTTGGCTAAGAGGAGGGTTCTCCTATTGATAATGGGACACTTCGTGTCACACCGATGGTTATGTCAGTATCTCATTATCCTATCTCATCTTTTCCATCACAAGAAATGCAAGGAGCTATGGAGAAAAACTTGAAAGATAATCATTTTGTTAATGAGGAAAATATAGACACACTTAACATGATACCTACCTCACCATTGGATAAAGTGGAATTTATTCATGCTTATTTGGATTGTCTGGTTGTTACAAATTCTCCTTGTATGACTAACATAAAGAAATATTATTTTCCTATGGTTGATGGATCATTTACTGAAACTTCTTGTTCTAACGATTCTTTTGATTTTCTCCCCTCTTTTAATTGTGAATATGCTTTGGAAAATATTGCATATCCTCATGTTGTGCAAGAGAAAGAAATCCATGCTGAATTTTTCACTCAAGGAGAAGAAATAAACATACAAGACATGCCTCTTGTAACACAACAACCCACTTCTTGTTTACAAGAGAAAAACTATCTTGAGAAAGAACATGTTGATTGTAAAACCATGCCTAGTGTGGAGCCCACTAATTCAAAATCATCCAATGATGTTTTTAAAGAGGAGGAAATACCATTCAGGGAGTCACTTTCTGAAAATCCATCTTGTTCTAGAGAATTTTTTCATTCTCTGAATTCTTCCACTTATTTTTGTTTATATCCTAATATTTTTAATGGTTAAACTTTATAGGAAACCAACCACCATATGACTCAAGTAGACTCAATGGGGTTGAGCCTTTTTGAAGTACTTGATGGTGGTGATGCACATTTGGAAGATAGAGAGGATAACACCTTTTCCCATGAACTAATGATAACCAAGACTTATCATCCTTTTTCATGGGATGAAGAGAATTATGTAGCAAATTTGTATCAAAGAATGTCTTCTTCTTTCCCTTCTTCATTTTTTATCAGTAGAGAATATTATTGTTCAAGTAGCCCTTTACTTGATATTTTTGATGCTAGTGGATCCCATCATTGTTTTGAAGATACATCTCATACCATGGTGGATGCTAGTGCATGTATATCATTTTATTTCACTAATTTGTCTCAATTCGAATGTTGTCCAAAGTGTGAGTCCATGGAAGTTTTCCAAGATAATGAGGAAATTTTAGTCTACACCAATGGTTATGTCAGGCCCTCATTCTTTTCGTTTACCTTTAGAGATAAACAAATCTGTTAGAAAAAAATTTCTTTCACTGAGAAAACTTTATACAAAGTCTATGCATGATTCTCATTTAGCATGCTACTTTCCATAGAATTGCTTCCATCAATTCTATGAGATAAGTACAAGATTTTATGATAGGATTGAAGCATGGTCGAAGAGATCCTTTTTAGATAGATTTCCCATGAATTATCATTGTTATATTTCTAATATGGTGGATAGAGTTTATCGTGAGTTAATTCTTCCTACTTTTAGTCGATTATTATTCCAAGCTCTATCACTAATATTTTGTCCTTAACATATGTCTACAGGCTTGGGGTTACTTGGATGGCTACATTGGCATTATGAATTTATGTAGTTCATTTTTCAGCCATTGTAGCATATATTAGGAGTAGGGTAGAATAAATTAGTGTCTTTTCTTTGCATAGTTTAGCTTTTCTCTCTAGATTTTAATTAGTTTTATGTTTGCATTATCTTTTATTTATTGTTGGATGATCAATAAATGAATTCTTAGCAAAGGTGGAAAGGAATAGAAGGATTTCCCACTAAAATTTCCCTTATATATATTTTGAATTTTATTTTGATGTGGGGAAAATTTACTTCATTTCATTCTCGAATTTTTCTGTGTTGGGCAATTGTGAGATCATTGATTTTTATGAATGATCACAATGTCAAATCATTTCCAATGCATTTTTGCATCTTGCAAGTGGGGTATTTTAAATTAAGACACTATTCATTCCCTCTTGTAATGAAAATGAACACTCATATTTGTCCTATATTCACATCTACACGATTCTAATGGGGAAAGTTTACTTGGCTGATATACATGGACGATTTTAGGGGCTAAATTTCGTTCATGGGCTACTTTTCCATGTTTTTTCCAAAAATGAGATTCTCTATTTTAAGAATGATTTGCCCAAATTCTATAGGATAAAATTATTTTACCTTAAAAATAGCCAAAATTTTATAAAAACTATATTAAATCCTTAGAAATTTGAATATTTTTACAAAAATATCGCTAAACATTTATAGTTGGCATATGAAAGATTAGTAAGATTCGCCAAGGTTTCTACATTTTAAAATATATTTCCATCCTTAAAATCATCCCTGCTGATATATTTTTTAAGTTCTGATTTTGATGTCCCATACACCTTGAATCTAAATTTTGAGTATTAAAACCCTTCCCATCTAAAATTCAAGCCACTCCAAATCTAAGTAATTTCCTTAGATGATTATGTTTCCTAGGTTTTGGAGTTATCCAAATATTTTGTTTCTTATCCACTATTTTATTTGATCACTTTCAACCAACATGAATTTTTCATAGACTTTTTGTATAATAAGCTTAGCTGATTTTTATTTCGTTTTAGTTATTTTCTGTTAGCACTTTTAGTTTTAATTTTTAGGCATTGGTTGTCATTTCCCTATGCTCTATTCAATGGGTCTTTTAAGTACAACTCTTCATTTTACGTTGTAGATTTATTCACCTAATATTTCTTCACCCAAGATTCTCCTCTTATATGACAATAAGAGATATTCTTTCATTCTTCCAGGAAAAACGTTTTTGACATTCTGGACTGCATGGTAATTTAAATCTTTTGTTGATACTTTTTTCAGAAAATTGCTTGGAAAGCCATCTTTTTATTCCCCAATCCAATCTTAAACCAAAGACTCGATATTGGCACTACCAATTCATTAAGTTTTCAATTTGATTTTTAAAACTAATGTTGTTGGTGGATTGATATCATCAAAATATGTATGGGATTGGATCTTATGGTCTTGTTTTCTTAATTTGATTGACTATGATTTCAGGAACAATACATTGTGTCTATAGATCCAATTATCACAACAATCATGGCACTAAAGTCAATTGGTAAAAGGAATTTTGATGGAAAACACACATTGCTTGTATCTCAGGGAGAAGGTTGTGATATTTGATTAAATGGACAACTAATGAATACTTGATAACTACACTGGCCTTCATAAAGTGTTTTATGACAACCAACTTAGTTTAAGTTTATTTTAGCTTGGCAAGTTTTTCCTAGCATTAGTTTTAATTCTAGTCCTTTCCTTTCAATTTGGATTAATTCCATTTTAATAATTCAATAATTTGAGAGGATGATTTCTTCCCAAAGTACCTAAGAGTTGATCACACTGTTCTCTTTGGTATGCAGGTTGGGAAAATGGCTTGTGCAACCAACAACTCTGAATTTCTCTCTTTAATTGAAAACAAATTAGGGAAGTGTTAATCTAAAATTGGTTTCTCTTATTCCTTTGCGACATTTTTATCACCAACTCAATAACTGATCATTAATATATTCTCATTCATTTACTCTCATATTGTTTTCTAATATATTCATTATTTGAAGCCATTTTAATGATTGTTTTGATGAATCCATAACTGTGATTTTCCTCTTTACTTTATTATATTGAAGTAATGGGATCTATGTGGTTATTGATGATATTTTGTGGAAAAGAGAAAATGGTGATTGAGTAAGAAATATGAAATGTAATTTTTGTTATTGGAAAATTCAATGTTTTTAAAATTGCAAAGGAATTAATTATATCAAGAAATCCTAAGAGAAATTGGGTTATGAAATATCACATGAAATTGGCTTTTGAAAAGTTGTTTTGACTAGGCATTTACACTAACCCATTTTGCTAGGTTCCCAGGAGATCGTTTGTTTCCCTTAATGAAATAAATTGAATTGGAGAATTGTGTCAGAAATATTTTACACTAGATCATCAATTATTGTAATATGATTTGTTTTTCATTTCAGATCATAAACTCTAGGAATTCTTTTTGTTGTTCTTGATATCTAATGGTTTCCATTTATTGAATGGTTATTTCCCTTGAATTTTTTTAGTTTTCATTGAAAACACTCTTTTTTTGTTGCAACAGATTTATTGCTTGTTGTCGAGGTTTCTTCTTATTTTTAAGCCAATTTTCTCTCTTTGGATGACTGACAGTTTAGCTTTATATCCCTTAGTTTAATTTTCTTTTTCATGGATTTGATTTCTGATTTCAGTCCTGCTTTCTTCTTGTACATATTAATTCCATATTTTGATTTGATTGTTAGTATTTCCCCTAAGTTGATTTGACTCTTAGCCCGCCTTGAGTATTTCTCTTTGAATTTTGGTGAGGGGTTGGTCAATTCTGGTCACATACTGAATATTTTTCTTACAAGTCATAAGATACATGGGTTTCTCTATCTGATTGAACATTCATGAAATTCTCATTTGTAGGTATGGACTAATAATTGTGGTGGAACACATGTTCCTATTGTGCATACAATGATAATACAATAGTATAGGAAAGTGTCTATCCACTCTTTTCTTTGAGCTCCATCCACTTCACATTGGTAAAATGGCCAATACCGTGATGGGTTTTGGGGAGACCTATGAGTTAAAATCAAATGCAAAACATCTACCTAGAAAATCAAAGAAACTCTTGTATCACCCTGCTTCCTTCACACCCTATCTGCATATGCATATCATATCTAAATCTAAAAGGGTGAGAATTTTCTAAAATAAAAAAGGAAGTTGAAATCACTATTAATAGTGTGGGAAGTAATTGTCCCTGAGGTGTAGGAAAGTCGGTGACTGAGTGATCTGTTAATGCATTTTGTGATGTGAAGTCACCAGTTCGAAACCTCTGGGGACACCAAAAATCCATCCATGTTAAGGTTTGGTGTGAATCAAGATGGGTGCGATATTCGAGTCATTTTGATGGCTTAGATGCCCTTGAGTCAGGGATTTTCAAGCCATGGGCTAGTCCCGCAGGTCACAGACAAACTAGCAAATGAAAAAAAAATAGTGTGGGAAGTACAAGTAAATCGGTCAAGGCTATGGACTCCTGATGGAAATAGGGTTATGCTTGTATGGTACCAAGGAAACTTCGTCGAGGCTATGGACACTCGCTGGTAGTGAAGCAATGCCGAGAAAAGAGAGATGAGGAACACACTTATATAGATGTTTTCTTGTCTTAAAATTGAAAACCCATGATTGACCCAAAACCAATCCAAAGTGTGTATCTAATAAAATAATTTATCTCATTAATTGGCTCTTTGAAAAGGGTGTGTTAGATTCCAAGTACTAGAAATAATGGGTTATATGTATTATAATTTTGGCATCATTGTGGTACCCATGATTATTAGAAATTTTTCTACAGTTTGTTGAACTTATCTTGAAAAATCAAATATGAAGTATAGGCCCTAAATTTATATTGTCTGAGATAAATAGTGTTTCCAGTGTGTAGCCATTTTTTGTGAACACAACAACCCTCCTTTACTTTTTCTTTTACAAGCAAAATGAAAAGGGTCCCTTTCTAAAATTTTGATCATATTTCCTAATCCTCTACTACTGGAGCCTATGCTGCTTCTTTTCCTACCTCGAGGGAGTTTGGGGGTTTGGTATTGATTGGTGAGGGTCTTTAATGTTGGAAGATTGGTTGTTGTCATTGATGTCAACCCTAGTCATGGGTTTTGGACCAGAAGATTGATGAAGTTATTTGGACATGAAGGAAAATGAAAATGAAGATACAACACCCATGG
>JASDQU010271205.1:0-13623 GCA_032191745.1 Picea mariana
ATGGTTTGTTGAATCCAGGCCTGAATTCGACCATAGTGAAGGCACTCTGTTGGTTTTACAGGTGAGGCAGTCTAGAAAAACCCCTAGAAATGAAGAATAGCCATGTGAATGGTTTGTATGTAAAGTTGGTCCACAGGGTTTCACGGACATCGATAAAAAAAGATTGGAAGCTCCATTTACGTAACGGAAATATGTCTCTCTAAGCTTTGTGAATCCAATTTCACGTTCAACCGGCTGGGCTTTCAGCTCTTCAACAGCTTACCCCGTCATGAAGTAAAACCGCAATTTTGAATTTTACACCCTCGCGAGTGCTAAGCATATTGCACATAAGTATTTACTGTTGCAGTGGGGTGTATAGAGAACATAGGATTTTCTCACGTGGGGTATATATACGGCATAGGATTTTCTTAGCTGGGGTGCATATAAGCGGATCCAATGATGTATATGTACTCCAGTTAATAGGGTTTCACAGTGTGCAGTCCGTTAATAATATTGGATTTTGGTTTTCTCATTTGAAATTTGTTCCGTCGTTGTCCTGAAGAAGTCTATGCTATATAATTAGTTTGAGAAAAAATTGAAGATTGGGCTTATATCGTGGTAAATTATTTAAATATTTTATGTTTTGAAATTTTTTAAAATTTTATTAAAGGATATTTAATAAAATTATAATTTTAAATTATTGAAATTATTATTTTTAATGTGTAAATAAAATTAGCAGTTTTAAATCTTTTGTTTAAGATTATGTTATTAGCACAGCCACATAATTGTTGTTGGATGAAAGCAAATAGATGATAACAACTTAAGAAGTAATTTAGACCTACTGTATTAGATAGGGAGTTTAGAATATGCTCAATATTTTCAATATCTATTTTTTGATTTCTATTAAAAGCATGAGATTTTCAAAAGCCTTCGTTAAACTTCCATTGAGAATGTACCACAAAAAGAGCTTTAATGGAAACATAATTCTATTATAATAGATTTAAAAATTTTAAACCTAATTCCATTTAAAAAAGATTCAAAACCTAATTCTAAAAATTTAAAATATAATTCTATATGCATAAATTTTAAATATTAAATTTACAATTTCTTAATTTTAAAAATTTAAAATATAATTCTATTTAAAAATTTAAAACCTAATTCAAAATAAAAAAATAAATTCAAATGGTACATAAATTTTAAATATTAAATTTACAATTTTTTTTTAGAGATTACAAATTGTAACTAATTCACAAACTATATTATTGATATTTCATTCTTATGTTTTCTTCATTCTTTTATTTATTTTCATTATGTTTTCATTATAAATTTATATATTTATAATATGAATCTCATTCCATATATATATTATATTAGAAATCATATAAATGATACAATGAATATAGGTAGTTACACAAAAAAGTATTCATATAATTATGAGTGAACCTAAAATAATGGATTTATATGATTTTATATTGATGTGAATTTTTAGATGAAATGGAAGATGTTTAATTTTCTTTTCGACTTATATGAACCTAAATTGATCCGAATCATTCACCTATCACATCTGGAATATTTGGATCTAATATATGAACTTAAATTGATCCGAATCATTCACCTATCACATCTGGAATATTTGGATCTAACAAATCAACTTATATTTCTTTTTATATGTGCAAATATTCTCATGGATTTACCACTAGACACCCCAAGATAGACCATGATGCTCTGAGATATATTCTTTTTCCTTAATCCACAACAGTGGACAGAGGTTACTCTCCTCCTCCCATGGGAAATTGGAACCATTTTTCTCTACTCCAAGCAAGAAGGTCTGCCTGAGTACTTCATCAATCACTCATCAGCCTCATTTCTCAGCTTGTAGTGAAACCATTCCCATTGATTCTCACAACCAAAATGAGATTGCTTCTCCATTTTTCTCTCAACTCTAGAGTTGAAAAAAACTGTTTCTCTTTTTTTTTTTCCAGATTGTTCTCTCTACTCAGTTTTCTTGCAAATCTGTCTTTGTCCCCCTAAGTAGCTCCTTTGTTTCTTTCCTCAGCAAGGTTGAATGGGTGAGAATCCCCAATTCATGGTCATGCCTAGAAGCCTTATAGATGGGTACCCTACCCCATCTCCTCATTAACTCTTGAGGATGGCCTTCCAACTACTAGCCCGATTGGTAACTCATTTATGGGTCATAGGACAGTTGAGCAGTTACACCCAGTAGGTACTGGTTTGGTGAGGGTCATCTCAACCATTCTTTGTTTCCCTCACCATATCTCCCATAGCATTCATGATAGCATTCATGGTCTATCTTGGCAAACTCCCCCCTTTCATCAGTTCTGCAACACATATCCAATTTCTATTAATAACATAAAATTCATACATTGACTCTTTTATACAAAAGTTCATCAAATCAAACATTCACACATATTTTGTCCGCCATACTTTTTATATTTACAAACTTTTAATAGATTTGTCTAAATAATTAACACAGGTTTTAAATTAAAATAGTATTCATATACAGAATAATACTGAAACAATATGTAAAATAAAAATGAATAGTAATCAATTAAATCAACTATAATTCCAGTAACACATAATTCAGATAAGACTTTGATTTAAAAAAAATCACTCAGATACTAATAACAATGTTGAATATTGATGCTTGCATTAATATTCAAAGCCAGAATGCTCCATTATAAGTTTCAAACAGAAGGCTTCTACAATAGCATATAAGTTTCATTCTTATCCCAAAAACTGAGTTTCATTCTTATCCCAAAAACTGAACCTTTTCTGTCATCTTTCTTTTATATAGAAAGAGTTCAAATAAAAAATTAAATTCCTTCTATAACTAAAATTAGTTATCTATTTTAATTGTTTAGAATGAGAAATTATCAAAACAAATTACTTACCAAACCATATTAACAAAAATACATAAAATGAAAATCAATTTTCTTTTAACTAATTGTTCAATTTTTTTTGAAATTATACCTAGAAAATTAATATTCGATATTCTAGTATTCATCTAAGTCATTCTTTTAACACACACACACACACACACACACACACACACACATATATATATATATAGAAATAACAAAAATTAATAAACCATAAAATAAAAATTAGAGTCACTACATAATTTTAAATTCTATAACTACTGAATAAATTTATGAAAAATAAACAAATAAACAAAAATAAAGAAAATGTTTAGCTCATACCATTGAAATAAAACAACTTAATCATTGAGCATTATGGGTTAAAGTATTAAATTCTGAGTTAACGAAAATGTTAACCCTGGCCAGTTGATAGTAATTGATTCTCATTTTTGTCATACTTGGAAACTAAAGTTTGTCTTCTTTGGATTTCAACCAATGATTTGTTTTCT
Organism: Picea mariana; assembly: GCA_032191745.1. NCBI lineage: Eukaryota > Viridiplantae > Streptophyta > Pinopsida > Pinales > Pinaceae > Picea > Picea mariana. The sequence goes on from JASDQU010271205.1 coordinate 3,368, forward strand.
TCTCTAAGTAGTTGTTTTTCCAACTCTTGTAGAACATGGACTACTGAATAATATTTTTCTTTCCAAATGGAAACTTCTAGATTTGGATCAATTTTGTCTTTTCCTTTCTTCAATTCTTCAACAACCTTTTCAGTAGGTTTCTCCATTGTATGCGAAGAAATTTTTCGTGGAGAAGAAAATTCTTGTTGTTTAAATAATTCCTCATCTTCGATTTGAACAAGAGAACTGAGATTAGAAGTTTTCCTATATTTTTTTCAGAGCATTATGAAAATCTTTTTTCCTTGACATTTGTTCATGAAATTGACTAACTTCCTAGAATCATCATTCTTTTAAAAAACATGAGGATTTTATTTTTTACCACATTCAGATGCAAGAGAGGAAACCCCGGTCTATTTGGATTCTTCAGAAGAATCTTGGAGTTTTTCACTTAAAACAATTGACTCTGGTTTGAGGTTCAAGCTTAAAAATTGGTTGCATATAACCCTCGCAACATTTTGCTAAGAAAAAAAAACCTGTGTGAGAAAGGACATTATCCTCTATGGGCTTCAAGGTTTTAAAATCTAACTTAGAGTTGTGTAAATTCGAATCAGGGTTATATTGAAAATGCTTTCTCTTAATAAATTCCTCCCAAGAATCGTTATTCTGTTTTAACTGAGACTCAATCAAAATTTTAACTAAACCATAATGGAAAATATTTATTTATGAACTAATATTTTTCGTCTCGTAACAATGAGACATTTTTGAAAGGATTTTGAGCAAGAAGAACAACATATTTAACTCACATTCCATGAAAACCATCAACAATGAGAAGTGGTATATAAAGAAAAGACTATATAAACCTTCACGGGTGTTAAAACCTTTGATAATTCCTAAAATAAAATGCCATTTTTCTTTCACTAGGGAGATAAGCATCATATTTTCACTTAGGAGAAATTAAGATTTCTAGCCAGGGGATTTCTTTTACTCTTTTGATATTGGACCAACATTTCCCCTTTAATGACAACTTGGTCACTCTAGCTATCATTTCCTCATTTATCTGTAACTCAATTTCTCCAACATTACTGCATTCAACATTAAAACTCAATGCAAAATATTTAGTAACTTGTGAATTATAGCCATTAAACATCTGTAAGAAATCTAACTAGCCAACTTTTTGAAATGTGAGATAATAGTGTTCATTAGCTTCAATATGTTTAGTGATAGGTTGAATTATGGATATCATACCCATACTCAAAAGTTTACTACAACTCAAAAAAACCTCTCATGGAAAGGTACCATACCCTCACCCACAGGTAAATAAAAACCTTCAGTTCTCATGGTAAAAAAAATATCGAAATAACTCAAACCCTTCAACAGAGTAATCCTATTAGGACTTGAGATGAGTAATCAATTCGAAGTAATGGCGAGGCAGACAAGTACAAAACATGGATGGAGATTAACATATCTTTGAAAATACCACCCTTTTGCATGAGATATGAAAAATCATAAGACTATAGCGATAAATTAAAGTCATTAAAATCCGTTACGACAAGGTACAAACTAAATTAATCACCTTTTGTTTTGAGTTTTGGATTAACATATTAACCTTATTTATGGTAATGACAACCTTGATTAAATTTTTGAAAAGATAACCTAAGTTTTTAAAGGTCAGTAGAAATTTCAAATTTTCAAACTATTAAATATTTTCAAAACAAAAGCCTTAGAGAAGAAATATAATCATGAATTTGGGACCTTTTTGAAATACTATAGCTCAGGTATAAATTGTCAACAATATGTAGATGAGAAAAAATAATCAAGGATATGTTGATCAATAATGTTTAATGACTTGGCAATCAAAATCCATGATCAAAACATTTATAAAATGAAAATGACCCATGAAGAAGATATATTTAAATCTAGATGAAGCTTCAGAGGACTTGGGAGCATGATCAACAAAATTTTCAAAATACTGAAAATAATAATCAAGTGAGAACATGATAATTTTCATAAAAAAAAAAAAATGTATTTTTCTTTTCAAAATAAAAAAGAAAGAAGGGTCCCAAATTTATTTATATCACATGCAAAATTTGGTAGGTTGTTTTCTTCTACAACAAGAGGTTAGGTACCTAACATGCCATCCCCCTTAAAAAATATCCTTGTCCTCAAGGCTTGAGATGAGGAAATTTCTACAGCCTGGTAGCTGGCTCCCAGGTGGCATTGGCTAGAGTTGTATATTTTCACTATACTAACACTTCCTTGATGGTGCACTAACTTAGATTATTCTCATGATGGTCCAATGTTGCTTGTGGTTGTAACCAAATGGATCCTTCTTCATCCAACTTGGGAATACTGGCTTGATTTTGGAAATTAGGTCCAATCACCTTCTTTAAGAAAGAGACATGAAAAATAGGATTGAGCTTAGAATGACTAAGAAAATATAACTCATAGGCCACCTGTCCAATGCACTTGAGAAATATATAAGGACCATAAAATTTGGGTGCCATTTTTTAACAATGTTCAGCCTTGAGTGAAGTCTTCTATAAGGTTGAAGTCGAAGAAACAACTGGTCCCCTTCAACAAATTTACATTTTGAGTGACCTTGATCTTCTTGTTGCTTCATTTTATTCTGAGACATGACCAAATTCTCTTTGAGTGTATCAAGAATATCCTCTCGAACTGTAAATATTTTTTCAATCACCTGGAACTTCAAGACTCTAGGCATGTATGATACAATTGAAGGTGTATTTTTTCCATATACCTCTTCAAAAGGAGTCATGCGACTAGCTATATGGTAAGAATTTTTGTACCACCATTTAGCTACGGGTAACCATTGATCCCATTGATTTTGTTGTTCATATGAAAAACAACTCAAATATGTTTTCAAACACTTGTTAAGGAATTTAGTTTAACCATCAATATGGGAATGATAGGTAGTGATGAGATGCAATTGTGTGCCTTGTAGCCTGAACAAGTTTTGCCAAAAGTTGTTGGTGAAAGTGGGATCTCTGTTAAAAACAATAGAATGAGGCATGTCGTGAAGCTTGAAGATATGATCCATGAAATTTTGATCCATATTGGAGGTAGTGAATGGGTATTGAATAGCACAAAAATGAGTATACCTAGAAAAAGATCAACTGCCACGATGATGACCAACTTATTGCTCGATTTAGGTAAGCCAAAAATGCAATCCATAGAGATATCCCTCCAAATAGAAGGTGGGATCGGAAGTGATTGTAGTGAGTCTAGGGCTTTGAATGTTTCTCCCTTTTTGCATTGACATACATCATATTATTCCACAAAAGTGTGAACGTCCTATTTCATACAATCCTAGAAAAAATAATGTTTGACTCAGTCATAGGTTTTGGTAAACACTGAGTACCTAATTGTGGGTGCAACATAAATCTGAAAAAGCACCATGGATTTAAGTTGTGAATGTTTAATTAAATACAAATGGAATTTGTAGTGAAGCTTATCATTGTGCCAGATTACCCTAGGGAAACTGGAGAATTGCCTTGCAATTGTTGGATCAGACTCAAAATTTTGGGATCTTGTTGCCATTCCTGGCGAACAGCTTGGAGCCAATCTGGTACAATGAAGAAGAGGGAAAAAATGGGCCCTTAATCTTCATATTTTATAAAAGAGAATCAACAACCACATTTTCTTTGCATTTATTGTAAATGATCTCATAATCATATTCAAATAGCTTAGTCACCCATATTTGTTTCTCTTGGGATGAAATATGTTTCTCCAAAAAATACTTGATGATTTCATGAATTGTCTTAATTTGGAGGCGTTTTCCAAATAGATAAGGGTGTCAGAGATCCACTTCATGCAGAATAAATAAAATTTCGTTTTCATAGATTGATTGGCCCAAATGTCACTCTGACAGTTGTTTCTTAGTAAAGTCCAAAGGTCATACATGTTGCATAAGGACTATTCCAATTCCTCGCCAAAAAGCATCACTTTCCAGGACAAAGGTCTTTGTAAATTCAGGAAGGGCCAAGAAAAAAGTGGTGCACTTAGCCGCCTTCAAGGGTTGGAAGGAATGATCAACTATTGGAGTCTAAGTGAAATAATGTCTTTTAAGGAGAGTAGTGAGAGGAACTGCAATATTTCCATAATTCTTAACAAACTTGCGATAATATCCTATTAAACCCAAACATCTATACAAGCATTTGAGAGTCATAGGATGAGGCCAATCCTACATAGCTTCAGTCTTCTTAGGATTAACCCTAACACCCGCCTTTCTAACATAATGACCCAAGTACTTGACTTATGAGGCTCCAAAATAATATTTAGATTGTTTGAGGAAAAGTTGATCCTAGGAGAGTAGCTAAAGAATTCGATCCACATGACCAATATGGTATGTACAGGTTTTACTATAGATCAAAATATTATCAAATAAAACTAAGACAAAATGATAGAGAAAAGGATGGAAGACATGATTCATGAGGCTTTGGAAAGTGGAGGGATAATTACACTATCCAAAGGTCATGACCAAGAACTCATAGTGGCCCTCATGATTTTGAAATGCAATCCTAGAAATGTTTTCCTCGTTCATACGTATCTGGTGGTAGCCAGATTCAAGGTCAAGTTTAATGAAGAACTAGGCACCACTTAATTCATCCAGGAGATCGTCATTGAAAGGAATGGGAAATTGTTTTTGATATTGAGTTTGTTAAGGGCATGAAAGTTAGGACACATGCACCAATATCATTCTTTATTAAGTACCATGACCACATGAGAATACTAGGGGCTAGTACTAGGACGTATAACACCTATCATGATCAATTCTTGAACAATATTCTCAATTTCATTTTTTTTGGAAAAAGGATGACGATAGGGATGAAAATTGGGAGAAGGTTGTAGGGTATGAGGGGAATGGAATGATTATGAAAAACATGAGAAGGAGTAAGTCCCCAGGGAGTGGAAAAATATCTTGATGTTTGTTGATGGGCGAAATTGACCATCCGTCAACTGGGAGAGTGGAACTGGTCTGGGGTTGTCTAATAACCCAAGCCGTTTGGAATGAACCACCCTGATGGGTTTAGTGGATCCATTAGCCGATCTAAGGTCCTAAGAAAACAAAAAGAAAAACTATTCTAAACTAACTAATCTAACTAAAACAACTATTAAAACAAAACTAATAAACTAACCTAACTAAAATATCTACAATCTACTAACTAATCCTATACTAACTCTAAGAAATTAAATATCTAGCTACTAACAGAAATAAATCTTATTCACAAAATGTACAATATTAACAATTTACAGATTTGAATGAAAACCTGAAAAACTCATTTGTATTCTGCCCTAAGACAGAGAGAGATATTGTTTTTTTTTAATTTTATAATTTTATGAAAAGAAATAAAATAAAAACTAACTAAACTAAACAACTAATATACTAACTATAACTACAAATATAAACTAAATATATATCTAACTAAACTACTTAAATTATACTAACAAATAAACTATTAAATAACAAAAAAAAACTAACCTGAAGAAATGCTCCAGGTTTGTCCTGTTTGTAATGATTGTCTTAGCTGATCGGAGGGAGGAAACCCACACCGAAGTATCCAGGAGCTTCTCGTAAACGAAAGTTGCAATGCTCTTAAAATATGATTACAGGACAAACAAGGCATAAAATTTTTTACAACAATCTTATGATTATAAATCTTCACAGTTAGATAAATCTGTTTGCAAAGATCTATACGAAATGATTCAATTAACGAAGAAGAGAAATCTGTGATTTATTAACTGAAACCAAGTAATTGTTGTACTTTTAAAAATGATGAAAGAGATCATATATGGATAGCATTTTAATCAAATCACATCATCCTACAATAGATTATGATAGCTAAAGTAGTCTATAATCAACTGCAACTTGACATGCATAAACTTGAAACAAATGATTGATATTATGAAAGCAAAAGTTGTAGCAAAACATCAACTCTTGTCTCGGTTTGTATTAGAAATCCATATCCTGGTTCTCCCACAAGTGAGGATGCTCCTTATTACAAAAATAATAAGTATTTAACGACCTTCTACAGGGTAAAACATCCATGTAGAGGTTATCAAAACTATTTACACAAAATCTGGGAAGATATCCCAAGTCTGACTAAACTAGGAACCTAAAATAAAAACTAAATCACACAAATATCTCCTAGACTATCCAACATGCCTAATGAAATTCGGATGTACCTGAAAAGGGTAAAAAATAGATAAGTTAGGAGGATATTTTATTGATAAAAATGATAAAAATTTAATTCTATAGACCAGCTACAGAATCTTGCGATTTTGTAGCTGGTCTAAATCAGACACAAAATTAGCATTAAAATCGATTCAAATCTTTGAAAATACATTCAAATTATCAAAAGATATTTGATTGCTAAAAGCCTTATTCAAATCGACGCTTGTATGCAATTTGAACAAACTAAATCAAATGATAAACTAGATAGCTATACTCTATTTAATTCGTTAATAATTCAGATATACAAAATCGTATCGAACAGTAATGAAATCGTTTCATATCAAATTGAAATCGATACAGTTAAACACATCATAGGCAATCATTTATGCTGCCTCATCAACAGGAAATGCGATCGAATCCATACGAAAACAGCAAGATCATTTTGAGATTTGATACAATTGTATTACATAAAAAAACGATCCATCAAATCAAATGTGTAAATTACCACAAAACAAAATGATAATGGAATCAAATGGTTGATAACAGGATCTATAAGAGTTGTCCAATCGTTTGTTATTGCAAATTGGGGCAGACAAAATCGATTGACATTGAACAAAATCATTTCTTGAACTCATTTCAAAACGACTAGTAACCGAATTTTGCCATACGAATTCGACAAAGATAACATAAGTCGATCTAGTTAACAAACTCGTTTTGAAATTTAAAGTCAACAGAGAAGCATCATGTCCATTTTTTATATGAATCAAACTCAAAACAAACAATCGTATTAACTCAAAACACACAACAAGGCAATCCAAACAAATCAAGAGCGAATTGAATAGTTGGAATTTGACATAGTCATTGTGAATCAAAACAATCCCATGATTTGGGTGCAGAGATCTTTTACACAGGCTAAATGAGAATATCGTTTCCACACAGAACAGAGTCAGTTTTTCCAAATTGGAATCAAATAGAGTTATATTCCTGATTTAGAATATTACATCTCATAACATGTTGAAAGATCATAACAATCAAACTCACAAAATCGTTCCAAAATCACACCATAAAATTAGAGCTGATATAATCCAACCATAACGAAATCAAATCAAAACATGGTCATGTTCTAATTTTAGCATAAAAACCTTCTGTTAAGATCATATACAAACAAAATCCAATCGAAAGCGAAACCTTGATTTCGTTAACTCAAACTAACAGACAAACGAAGAAAATCCAATGAAAACCAATTAATTGCTAAACTTTACACGACCAAATCGTATAACAAAATCATAACCATATTCGATTTTATGACTATTTTGATAATCAAACCATGTCAAATCCATTTCAAATGATAAATAAACTTTTCAAAACTCAGAAATCAATTCACTATATTAATCCAAGCAATTGATAAAACGAAATTGATATCAAAATTCATACCTGGATGATGAGCAGACAATTTGATCATGACACTTTGGAATTCACGAATGCTGTGGTCGATTTGACATTCGTAAAAACGATGGAACCAGTGGTTTTCTGCTTCTTATCATTAGCTCGAAGCTTGTCCCTTACACTAGTCAAGGCTGTGACTTGGTTTTCCAACGCTTTGATTTTCGACTGTAATAAGGGAACGTCTGTATAGTAGCATTCCAACCACACATTACACTAGTCACAAGACAACTGTCCAGGATTTGAAAATGCAGGTGAGGGTTTGCTTGAATCGTCGAGGGTTTCGTTAGGTATTTTTATCCCTGGGTAGCTTGGATTGTTCTTTAAGCACGGGGGCAAGTTAGAAACGAAATCATAGGGTGGCTTGGAGCACAAACCTTAGGAGTAAGGGTACTCACTAGCTAGGAAGTGTTCGACTTCAGAGTTCGAGTCATCACTGAGGACTATGGGATTCTGCTCAGCATTAGGTTTAGGTTTATTCCTAGCCATTCTTGAGATAAGTCGGGCATTCCTTTTACCTTTTCCATCGACAGTAGGGTTTCCCTTGACCTTTTTGCTCACAGGATTTTTAACAGCCTCTGTCTTATCTATTGTGATGTCGAGTAGATTGATATCAGGATTGACCAAGGGTTTAGGAGAGGGTAGAAGGGAATGGAAAGGCACGGGTGGCCTGACCTTAGTCACACTAACCACAGGCTTGTCAATTTGGACAGGCTCTGTATCATCAAAACCATTTCGAGAAATAAAAGCTTACCAGCTATCACCGTGGAGATTTAAGTGATGAACAACGATGAGTCTGATTAGGCCATGGTGAAACAAGATACTATCAACCTTTTCTCTTTTAAACCTCTTAGCCATTTTATAAAGGCTACACTAGAAGTAGAAAGGCATATTCAATGGATAACCCATAAAATTTATTAACATTCGAAGGTGATAGAGAAAAACCAGTCCATATCGACCCTCACAGGTCACGAATTGTTTAACCACCATCAAAAGATCATGACATCTTGGTTTAAGGGTGGAAATTGGCATACCTCTGTCACAGGATGTGACCTTTCATGAGACGAACAGTAGTGGCCATGGAACCTCCTCAACTTTAGAGTTCTTAAACCAACATTGGCCCATGGCTGCTAACCCCGTGGCAGAGCTAATAAACTCTTCACCGATTTCAAGCTGAATGTCGCCTACTTTGGCTCTATAGCCATCAAAAGTCAGGGCGAACTGTTGTGCAACAAACAGATTAAAGCCCTCAAACCTCTGTACAAACGTGAGCCAACCGCTATCCTCTAAGTCTTTCCAGGCATTGTCGAACAGTAGCAAGGCTTGGCTACCGTTCGGCTCAATTCGCACCACCGGTGCCATGGGGAAGAGCACACAGTGAGCGAGCCAGGGTTTGAATGTAACATACACAGGAACAAAATGCCCAGAGGCTTACCCGAGCTAAGAGAGGTGAAACAAGGATAGGGATAAGCATTAATGATATCGTGCGAAGGTGGTGGAGCTATTTGTTGGCCATGCAGAATAGTCATTACCTTATGGTACAACCGTCGGCGCTTTCAATTATTCAACTCACAATGCATATGTGTTACAATTATGCCATTTCAATAAATCAAAACATTTGATTAGTGGATAAACCATTCGCGCAAGCAAATGTTATGCCATATTTTTCAAACATACAAATCGAAACCAATACCAATGTTTTGACTAATGCTTCTGGGGACAATCCTTCTGCAGTAAGAATTTTAGAAGCTACATTAGCTAATAGATCTGCTTCAGAATTATTCAATCTAGGAATAGAATTTATATTGAAAGCAGAAAATTTATTCATTAAATTCCATACCTCGGATTGGTAGCTTTTGAGATGTAGAGAAAGACAGTGGATGGAATCTCTTACCTGTCTAACCATGATTTCGGAATCGCCAAAGATAGTTAAGTTTTGAATGTTCATGTATAAATCTTTTCTGAGACCTTGTAGTAAAGCTTCATACTCTGCAGTGTTATTAGTACATTCAAATTCCAACCTACATGCAATCAATGTTTTGTTACCTGCCAGATCGATAATGACGCAGCCTGCTCCAGCTCCTTCTTTGGACTTTGACCCGTCGAAATAAAGAGACCAAATCTAATTTCCATCAGGTACATGAGACCGTTGCATAGAAGTTGTTGACTGTACATATTCTACAATCTTGGACTATTGTTCTGGATTGGTGATAGCTGAAGTCTCGGCCATGAAATTGCCGAAAAAGGTGTCCATCCCTTATACTTCGGGTGAATCAACAGAAGGTGTAAATGGCTCATTGGGATCGTTTAGATCTATGACCGTGAACTTGAGGTAGCGTTCACGATTTACCTTGATCTTGTTGGGCTTGCCATTTTCTGGGAGCCACAGGTGAGACCAATCTGTTGTGAAATAGCCATGTAACTGCTCCGACCAATCCCTGCTTAAAAACATACCATACACTTCTAGAATATCCACAACGATAATATCAATTACTTGATGAACCTTGGGGTTAGAAGATAATCTTATGAGGACGTTTCTTAATTCGCCCATAACTTTGACATTAGTTCAATCAAGTTGGATGATTTTTAATGTACATGGTTCAACCTCAGCATTAATCTTCTGACATACAGACCATGGCAT
>JASDQU010271212.1:0-21189 GCA_032191745.1 Picea mariana
CTTTTATAAGCAAAATGACCCCCACAAGGGCCATCATGGAAAGCTTTAAGAATATCATAAACTTCATCATCTCTCACACATCTCTTGATTTCTTGATCCAGGCTTGTGTAGAAAATATATCCCCCTATCCAACTATACCGAGCACTCTTCTAAATAATCTTCCTTATTTCTCGAGGAGATAGATGTGGAGGTACCTTCCCTGCAACCAAATAATTAGCAATGTCTGCATACCAAGGTGAGTGAGCAGATACTACAAACAAATGTTCATCTGGAAAGGAATCATCTACAAGTGAATTATCATCATTTATATTCAATCTTGAGAGAAAATTAGTAACCACATTTTCTTTTCTTGGTCTATCTACTATAGTGATGTCAAATTATTGTAGTAATAACAACCATCTTGTTACTTGGGCGTTAGTAATAGGTTTATTCATCAAATATTTAATTTTTGAATGATCAGTATGAATAAAAGTAGAATAACCAATGAGATAATGCCTGAATTTATTGATAGCATAAACTACTGCCAAGAATTATTTTTCTGTGACTGTATAGTTTAACTCAACATGAGCCACGTTCTTGCTAATATAGTAGATAGCATAGGGAAATTTTTCCTCCTATTTCCCTAGCACTGCACCAATTGCAGTGTCTGAGGCATCTGAAGAAATTTCAAATGGCAGGGCCCAATTCGGCCCTCTCAAAATGGGAGCTGTGGACAATTTTTGTTTTCGATCTGCAAAAGACAATTCACAATTGTCAGTCCAACTAAAGTCAACATCCTTTGTCAATAGAAAAAATAAGGGAGAGGCAAGTTTGGAATATTTTTTAATGAATATCCTATAATATCCAGCATGCCCTAAAAATATTCTTACCTCTTTTGGAGTTGATGGAGCTGGAATGTCAAAAATTACCTAGATTTTGGCTCGGTCTCCCTGAATTCCTTCATAAGAAATGAAGTGTCCCAACACTACACCTTCGCTCATTATCATATGACACTTTTTTGTACTTAGAGAAATATGAGACGATATGCATATTTTTATTACTTTTTCCAGATTAGCTAAAGCTTCATCGAAATTAGTACCATAAGGTGTAAAGTCATCCATGAATATTTCCATACATTCATTCACCATATTAGAGAAAATACCAATTGTAGCTCTCTGGAAAGTGGATGGTGCATTACATAAGCCAAATGGGAGAACCTTGTAGGCAAATGTACCCCAAGGGCTGGTAAATGTGGTATTATATTGGTCCCATGGAGCAATTGTTATCTGGTTATAGCCACTAAATCCATCTAGGAAAGAGAAAATGTTTTTCCCAGATAGGTTGTCTAAAACTTGATCAATAAAAGGCAGAGGGAAATGATCCTTCTACGTGGCCTTATTCAGGGCTCTATATTCCACACACATTCTCCATTTACCATTCTTTTTAGGTACAATAACCAAGGGTGAAACCCACTCACTTTCTAATATAGGGTAGATGAATCCTGCATTAAGAAGTTTATGGAGTTCTTCTTTAACAATCTCTTTAATATTAGGGTTCATTCTCCTTTGGGGTTGGAAAATGGGCCGACATTCTTCATTAATGTATATATGGTGGGTGAATAGTTTAGAGGAAATTCCTTTCATATCCATGTAATCCCAAGCAATTGCCTCTTTATGTTCAATCAATAACTTCATCAAATGTCCAGTTTCAAAATAAGATAAATTAGGATTGATGTTCAGGGTTTTTCCAGGTTTGATTTCTACAACAATGCTCTTAGAACTGAATTTAGGAAATAATTTAGTTGTTTCAGTATCCACTATTACAACTAAATTAACTTGATTTACAAGAGTTTCATAGAACATCTCTGGGCTCACTCCTTCTTGGGTAGTAGGGTCAAAGATTCTACTCAATCGGTGATACGTGTTTGGTGTAACAGTAGAGGGGTCACTGATAAAGATATTGATTAGCTCATCCTCTATCTCATCTTTGAAACTCATGGATTTTCCTATGGTTAGCATAGGCAGAGGGATTTCATCCTCAATGTCCATCCATAAAGAATTTTCGGGTTCCACACTAGGTGTAGCATGAGGATAAAGGGTAAGTTTCTTAGTATCATAACCATCAGAGATGGTCATTGAACCAGATCTACAACCAATGAAATCATCAGTTGTAGCTAACCATGGTATTCCTAGGATTAGAGGGTATCCCCCCAGACGGGTTTTAGGTTGCAATACGAAAAAATCAATAGGATACTCCCATGAATCAACTGAAATAACTAGATCATCGATTACTCCTTTTGGTTTGATAGTAGAACGCTCAGCTAATTCTAAAACAGTAGGAGTATGTCAGACTTGCGTTCTGAGTTGTAGAAATTGTGTCGTATATATTGGCATAATGTTATTTTCTACCCCTAAATCAACTAACACATCGGGAACATATGTCTCTCCAATTTTGACAGTGACTGTAGGGTTTCCTAGGTCGCCATATTTAATAGGTGGGGTTTTGCCTAACATCAGTTCAGACAATTCTCCCACTATGTGTACTGTTAGGGGGTCCCTAGGTTTCCTTCCAGGATTTTTGGTACAGAGGTCTCTCACAGTCTTCACATAAATAGAGACATCCCTAATCGCTTGCAATAGTGGAATGTTAACATGCAGATTTTACAATTCTCCTAAGAGATTGAAGGATGGTATTTCCACAGTTTTGGTAATTTCCAATCTTTCAGGGAATGGGGTTTGCTAATTCTATGATAGGTTTGTCAATTTCCTTTGTATCAACAAATAGTTTTTCCCTCGATTCCCTGTCTTATTCTAAAGATGGAGCATCTTCAATTATTGGCTCGACTATTCTCCCTAATTTTAATTTTATCTCATCACAAGGCATAGGGGTAATAGACAGATCTGGCACATTGTGTATATCAATATTTTGAACGGCCTTATTATTTGGATTTGGGTTAGGTTGCACAAGAATCTGAGGTCATAAGGGGGGATTTTTCTGTGGGGCATTGGGAGGTAACTGCAGTTGTTGCTACTGGTACTGGGGTTGGAACTGTTGTTGATAGGGGTTCTGTTGGTGATGGTTTTGATAAGTAAGTTGTTGTTGAGGGGCTCTCCAATATGGGTTCCATTTCCCTTGGTGAGTCTATTGTTGGGGAATATGTAGCCATGCATCGGGATCTTGATAAGGAGGTGGAATCTGATTTGGAGGGGGGGAATTCATTTGTCCATATTGAAGTTGATTATTATTCCAATAATTAAGTGTTGCAGGAGAGAATTGAGGGTTTATACCTTGACCTCATGGCTTCTATTTTCTCCTCTATGTTATTAGATAGGAAACCTCCACTTCCTCATTAGTCACCTTCATTGGATATTTTACACCTGGTAGAGAGGGACATTGGTCAATAGCATGATCTAATTCACAAATAAGACATACCTGAACACTGTTGAGTGGTCACTCCTTTAGTGGATGTTTCTTTCTGCATTTCGAACAGAAAACAGACAATGCCATATCTAATTCTTCTTGTTTCTGTTTGACTTACAGAGTGTCAATTTGTGAGGAAAAAGAGTTAATCATTTATGTTTTGAAATCTTCTAATAGATTACCTATTTCTGCTCTTGTTGCCCCTCTATTCTCTAATTTTTGTACCCTTGAAAAAGTGGCATCCCTAGTAGATGACTTATTCCTTGTAGATCCTCGAGAGCATATATTACAAATATTTACAATGTCTTCATAGGATTCCTTAGATATATCTCCCTTGTCGAGCATATTCAACATATCTAAACAATCATCTCTAACTCCTTTTAGCAAACTAGTTTTCAGAATGTCCTGACTCACATCCAGATGTCCAGACCTTTGTAGATTATACTAGAGTCGCTCCACAAAATCTTCAAGGGTCTCATCCTCCTTCTGAGACATCTTGAATAGTTCCTCTCTTCATTCTCTCATTCAACAGTAGTCTTGGTACTTGTTCAGGAAAAGCTGCCTCATTTGTCCCAATGTTGAAATATTCTCTCCTCCAAGGCTCATGAACCATATTAACACGTTACCCTTCAATGTAGGTGGAAATAATTTAAGCTTCTGCACAGTGGTAGTGTAGTCATAGCTTCTACACATAATATCAAATTCAAACAGAAACTCATCTGGATCCTCAGTAGATAATACATGGAAATTTGGCAGGGATGAGAGAGGTATGTTCTTCATAGGAGCCATCCTCCATGTGAGAATATTAGTAATACGAAAAATCAGGGTAGAGATAGTATTTTCATCATTTACCTGATATTCATTGTTCATTAGATCCTCATGGTGGAGCTCTTCTTCATTATCTCCTTGATTTTCCATACGTTCTCTTTCTCTCCATTCAATACATAAAGTGTCCCACTCCTCTTTAGTGACTATCTGTTCGTTGATCTGATAAACAACTTCTTCTGGATTTTCCCTATTCCGAGCTACACTTGCTTGATCTTCAATATTCTCTAATGTTGTGTGTTGAATTGTTGTTGACAAATCTTCAGCTTCAGCTTTAGCCCCTGATGAAAACGATGTTTCAAAATGGGGTAGTTCTGATGACTGAGGAATATGTCTTCTTGGAGGATTTGAAGGGCAAAAGATAGATCCTGAAGAAGAATTTGATCTGGCTATAATCTCATCAACAAAGGTTGGCCTTCCCAATACAGGATTCCTTCCACCACGTCCTCTAGCACCTATAGGGTTGGTATTTTTGGGGATACATCCTCTTGTTCCTCGATTCATGAAGACTACTCATTCCTAAGAAAAGAAAACTAATGTGCTTACAAGAATCTATAATTATCTTCCCTGGCAACGGTGCCAAAATGTTGGGCACTTTAATTGTCTAAATAAATAGATAATTAAGGTTATCAATATGAATTGTCAAACCCAAGGAAGTTTTGTTATTGCAAGATAATTGTGCAAAGTCTATGCTAGATTATGAAAGCAAACACTAATCAAGTTGCAGTAAGGTAAATTAACACTAAAATAAACAAAACTAACACAAGTTGTTGACACAGCTGGAGTTCTAATCTAMTTTTSCAGAATTGTAGTCACACTTACATAATTGAATCTAATTTCCAGGAGTAGCATTTGATGAGTGTATAAGAATCCTGGATTATCTAATCTATTCTAATTTTCTATTTTACTCTTACAGAAGGAAGTTCTGTGCTAATTGTTGAAAGGAAGTCTACTTAATTGCAGAAAGGGAATTCACACTTCTATTTATTTTTACTTGAAAACAAAGATTTAATCTAATGCAAAAAATGAATTAACTCTCAAAGCAAATCTCCAGTAGTATTCAACAATTGATTCTAACTCTCATGAGACACACCGATGCGCATTAACAGAAAGGGATTGAACTGTAACAACAAATGTATTCTAGAAATGCATAAACAGATAAATCACACAACTGTAAACAATCTAAGCAGTTAATCTAAAACTCACAATAGTGGGGAGTCTGTGAGGAAGGTGGGCCCTTTCCTTCTCATTGAATCCACTCAAAAAGACTACAATAGGTTGGAGAAACTCAAATCACTTCTTTATTAAATCACCAAAAATGTTTAGATACAAAATGATTCACTTCAATCTCTATTACACAACTAATCTTCACTCCCCTAATGATTACAAAAGATTTTTTATTTAAAGACAGAGACATTCAGTTAAAACAGACTCAAAACAGCCTTGAGAATCGAAGATTCTCAAGCTGTTCGTATGATATAAAAGATCTGTCATCTTCACAAAATCTAGAAATGATCTTGATCATCAGCGTGAGCCAAAACGTGTAACAACCTTGAGGATCCGTCTTTAGGATACATATTTGAATGATATACCAGCTTGCAGGATCAGTTGGAATATGTTGTAGCATTTGTAACAGCTTCCAAGAAAGGTGCCCAATTGTTGTAGTCATGTAACAACATGCATAATTGGAGCACAACTGTAAAAACTGGTGTAATAGCAACGATCTTTCTTCAAGACTTGGTTGTTTTTCTTTAATCTACACATTTTGATCATTAGTTTAACATTCATGGGTAAAATATGAGAAATGCTACCAATCAAACATGTTAAATAAATAAGAATACAAAATCAAGATCAATGATTCATACCTTGGGAAAAAGGTCTTAGTAAACATGATATTAGGCATTTTAGCATAGAAATGATAAGGTTGAACGAGAAAAAGATATAGTGAAAAAGGGACATTTCTGGATCCTAACAAAAGGTTGATGCAAACTTAAACTTGAGTCAACCAATTTGTGTACTTTGAAATAAAAATAGGGTTTATGGTTTACATGATGAATTGATGATGGAAACAAGTGGGTGTGTGAGTCAAATTTGAGTCAAGAAACCCTCCCATATCATTCAGGCATGCGAATAGTCTATAAATGTCAAATTTCAATGCATACATAAATAGTTTGAAATTTTTTTAGCATTGGCCCCATTCACATGTCACTCTTGCTCATGTCTAGTCCTAGTACATTCTCTTTTCGTTGTTCCTTTTAAAATTCATTCAATAGTACACACATTCCCGCATATATTACTATAAGGACATACTTTTATGGTGTTGATTAAACAATGAATGAAAATGAGGGATTTTTCATCAAAACTATGACACACATACATTGTATATACAATGTAGAACCTGAAAAAAAATAAAGAAAGGCTGATGCAAACTTAAAACTTGTGTCAACCAATTTGTGTACTTTGAAAGAAAAATAGGATTTATGATTTACATGATGAATTGATGATGAAAAAAAGTGGGTGTGTGAGTCAAATTTGAGTCCAGAAACCCTCCCATATTGTTAAGGCATGCAAATAGCCTATCCATGTAAAATTTAAGTGCATACAAAAACATATTGAAAAAATCTCAACGTTGGCCCCATTCACAGGTCATTGTTGCCCATGTCTAGTCCTAGTACTATGTCTTTTCATTGTTCCTTTTAAAATTTGTTTGAAAGTACACACGTTCCCACATCTAGTATTGCAAGGGAATATTTGTACGGCGTTGATTAAAAAATGAATGAAAAAGAGGGATTTTTCATCACAACTATGACACACATACACTGTATATACAATGTAGATCCTGAAAGAAAAATGAAGAAAGACCGATGAAAACTTAAAACTTGTGTCAACCAATTTATGTACATTGAAATAAAAATAGGGTTTATGGTTTACATGATGAATTGATGATGGAAAAAAGTGGGTTTGTGAGTCAAATTTGAGTCCATAAACCCTTCCATATAGTTAAGGCATGCAAATAGTCTATCCATGTCAAATTTCAGTGCATACAGAAACAATTTGAAAACATTTCAATGTTGGACCCATTCACAAATCACTCTTGCCCATGTCTAGTCCTAGTACAATGCCTTTTCGTTGTTCCTTTTAAAATTAGTTTGATAGTACACACGTTCCCGCATCTAGTACTGCAATGACATATTTTTATGGTGTTGATTAAACAATGAAAGAAAAAAGAGGGATTTTTCATCACAACTATGACACACATTCATTTCATATACAATGTATAACTTGGAAGAAAAATGAAGAAACGCTGATGAAAACTTAAATCTTGTGTCAACTAATTTTTGTACTTTCAAAGAAAAATAGGGTTTATGGTTTACATTATGAATTGATGATGGATAATGAACAGAATGTAGTATTAGAAGGGGGTGTTTAGACCATGGAACCATACTAAGAAGGAGATCGAACGATGGCTGGAAACAAAAAATCTCAAGTTTACGCAGAAGGACAATAGAGACCCTAAATATACACTATGCCATTATTTCAAAAGGTGTGCATTTACTGATCTTCATGAGGCACATTTTTGTTATTTTCCAGAACTGTGGTAAGAGTGGATACCGAGATTGAAGGAAAATCACCCAACTAATTGGATAAGACCATTATAATGGACTACTGAGAATATTGTGCATCTACAGAAATTGAATAATAAATTCACGCGTGTAGTGGATTTTTGGTTAGACAACATTATTGTATGATTCATTACTGATTTTGCATTTGATACTACAAAATCATACACTGCTACAGAGCATTAATTTTTAAAGGGGCCAAGAGCGAGGTACATTAGATCACTATACACATCGATCAGGATATTAATGCATGATAAAGGTGTGATGACAATGGAGTTAGACAACTAAATCATAGTGTGTGCATGGGGAGATTGGGGGAAACATTAAGGAAGATATGAGATATGGAGAAGGACTTGGATATAGGTCAAAAGAAGGAAGCAATGGACCGCATTATGATGGATGAATATCAGATCAAGGTAATAATGGACAGAGTGGGAATGCAATGCAATGGAAGACCCTACTAGTACAAGGTCAATAGTAAAAAGAGGGTAGTATTCGAGCAAGAGGGCTTGTATAGTGATGAAGAAGAAGTAGAGGATATTTGTTCCATAGGGAATATTGAGGGAATCATGCATGCCACATATGATAGAAAAACCATAGGTGATGCAGGAGCATCGCCAACAACAAGCGAGCGTGGGACAAGCACCAACGCATTTTGGCACATGATGAATTGTTTGAAATGTTTTGAAATTTGATACGCCAAACATCAATGTAATAGTTAAGTGTGTGTGTACTTCCATATTTTAAACATATCTTGAGCGATCCGCTCTCATCTGTAAGATGTAAAGGAATTTATAGGCAGTTAATGTAAGTAGGTAGAATTTAATTCTAGATTAGACAGTTTTAGGAGCGGAGGGAAAACCGACTATAGACACCCTCATATTGCATCATTTGTATTATTAGCAACAATTTATCAATCAAAGAGAGAATAGAAGAGCAGAAGAAGAGAGCTGTGTAGAAGAACCCATGTATAGAAGTTCTGAGATTAATATATGAAGCTTTGATTCAGACTCATGGTGTTCAAATACTTTCTGTGTATGCATGATTGAATGTTATGTTCATGATTGTTTTACTCTTTCTGTTATACATTTTATTTTATGCCATGTATGTATGATTTCATGTTAAGCATTTGAATTCTGAGAGAGAGTAAGGAATGAGTTTCAATTGTTTCTCTGCCTAAGCAAGAGTTTTCTTGCAAGGAGTGCAGTGAAATTGTCTGCAAGGAGTGCGTTGACGGGTTCAGAGTTTCAATCTCTGAAAGCTTAGGAGGGATACAGTTATTCTCATTCTCATTGAAGTGTGATTTAAGCACAAGAGCCCTACAAGGTGTGTGTAGGCTGAGTGAAGTCTCAGAGTTACAACCTGAGTGAAATTGTTGAAGGACTGTCATTGCAAGGAGTGCATAGATTCAAAGAATTCAATACTTGGAAGTATTGAAGGGATACCGTAAGGAGTGTGTGTAGGAGTCTTCTTGAAGACTCGGGTTGTGGAGAAAGCTCAAGAAAAGTTAGTGACTTGAGGTGTTGGAAGAAGCAACATTGACGTTGTTTGCAGGTGTACAAGTTTCATGAAAGAATACCTGTTCCATTTTGCAAGAATCCTCAAGGAGGAATTGGACAGTTGGAATTCTCCGTGGAGAATTCGCGAAGTCCCAAGAGCCGTCAGATCTTACAAAGCAGCAAGGAGAGTTATGATAAGTTTTTTCTAAAGTGTAAATCTTAGAAGGAAAAGAGTCATAGGATCTGAGCCAACAGGGGCCATTGGATCATTCACGTAATCTCATTTTGAGGTTTCACGAGTTGGAGAACCGAAATCCTTGCAATGAGATTTGCAAAATCGCAAAGAGCGAAGTCCTGAAGGGGTGAAAAGATTTAAAGATCATGGATAGTAGAGAGTGGACAGGTGGCGTACCTATTGACACAGAGGTCAAACCTTTGTTGACCATTTCGGGGTTTCGTGGGTTGAAGAACCGAAAATTTAGCATTAGGATTCGCGAAATCGCAAAGTCCAAAATTTCAAAAAGGCGGAAAGTTCTGTTGTGGGACCCACGTTGACAACGTGTTGAAATTGATATTTCGGTAGTTTGGAGGATAGGAGGTCGATACTTTTGTCCCTAAATTCCCGAAGTCGTGAGTAGAGAGAACGCGAGAGGGAAAGCTAATGTCGCTTCTCAGGGGTTTGTGAAGGGAAGGTGCCAAGGTTGGACGTTGAAACTCGTGAAGCGATGAATAGCAAGAGGCGCTGGCATTAAGCCTAGTCGGTGTTCACATGCAGAGGACACTGACAAGGGAAGGAGCTATACCCGTATCAACATTTCGGGTATCGTGAATCCGGAAGGCGAAGAGTTGAGAGACTCAGGGGGAGAAGTCTCGAAGTCGCGAACTCTGAAGTTCCGACATCAAGAGAAATACAACCACATTCTTTGGTCAGAGGGAGATTGGAATTGATGCTTCACGTTTGATCATGTGGGCTCAATTCATAAGGACCTGTGGAGAAGCACCATTTTATGTGCGTGGGATTCCCCGGAGAGCAATCGAAGAGTGAATCCGACTCAAGGGCAAGAATTAGAACGATCCTGTAGCGCACCTTGACCCGAGGGATGATAGAGGGTTGGGGGTCTGTTTCAATAGGTCAAGGGTCTGGTGTAGAAGAAGGCTCTCCATTCCATATAAAAATTAGTGTGGAACCCACAACCCCGTGTGCAATTAAGACATCTAAAGAGAAAGAACCGGTTAGACAAATAACAATTAGTAGCAGAAGGATTTTAGTAGGATGAGGGTCTAGTGGAAATTAAAGTGGAATTACGAGTTCAGCTACCATTAGTGAGTTATCTACACTGTGAAGAGGTGGTATAACAAATTTTACAATTGAAGGAAAAGATCCGACTATTCGGTTACCAAAGTTTCATAGAGAAGGTTCGAAGGACCCAAAGAAGCATTTATTTATTTGTGAAAATATTTGGGTAGCTAAATAGATCATAGATAAAGACACAAAAGTTTTGTAGCTTGCAATTACATTTAGAGAACATGCACTGGAATGGTTTATGAGCATCATAGTAAATAATCCACAACGAGCACCTACAATCGTCGCAGATGTAAAAAAGGTGATAATCAATGAATTCCAACAAAATCTAGGGGAATTAGTTTGGTAATATGATCAAAAGTTCAAGAGATCGAAAGGTAAGTTGAAATATCCTATATTTGATATGAAGCATAGGAAACTATTCATTAATTCATTATTTCCACATTTTAAATACCCATTGAGGCAATAGAAGTTCCAGAATCAGGTTGAGGCTTTGCAAGCAGCCTTACAATTGGAAGAGAATCCCTTTGGGAGAAGGATTGTCGAATCCCTTACCTACAAGAGGACCATGATGTGAAATATGTAGAACACATGGAAATGATCCCTATCATTTTCCCATGATGCAAAAGTATCAAAAAATGTCCAATAGTACATTATGCAATTTCTACAAGTCTATAGAACATGAGGATAAGGATTGTCAAACCTTGGAGATGATGAAGGAAAGGACCTCAAATGCTTATAGGATGCAGGCTTAACCAATGAAAGGTCCAACTACACAACAATATAATACTTCACAACAATTTATAGTGCCACCTCAATATAACCAGGTACCACAATATAATACATCACGTGCATATAATCAAGGAAACAAAGGAGGATTCATAGGAGGAGGTCGTGGAAGAGGAGGATTTGGAAGAGGTAGAGCCCAAGTAAACTGTCATAATTGTTAGAAACCTGGACATTATGCAAGGGATTTTACACTAACACCGGTGATATGCATGTACTTTCATGTAGAAGGTCATGATACATAAGGATGCCCTACACTTATGACAAGGATACATAAAAAGAGGAATCATAATAACCAGAATGTTCAATGGATTACCGCATAAACTAGAAAAGATGATGGAAAAAAGATCAATATGGTTACTCGAGGTGGAACCAAGACAAGAGCAGATGAAACAAAGAATAATTAGGACCAACACCAATGGGTTAGAAATAATACAACACCTCAACAACATTTTGATGCACACAAGGAAAAGGAGATATTCCAGCAACCCAAACAAGAAATTTTTAAGGAGAATATTGCTTCTACTTCAAATGAAGAAATAGGATATGATGGACCAGTATATGATATACCTCATCTATTTGATGGTACCAACATATATCAGTCTTCAAAAAAATTAACTAATATAAGAAACTTTTTGGTGTCTTGCATGATGCTATTGAATGATAAAACATCTCTACAAGTATTACAAAGTCTGTTAGAAAAATCCAATTCCGGATAAGAGATAAAACTGGAAAAAAATAAAGTAAATCATGTCCATAGGAAGACAATAACAAATAGGGAGTCCATACTGAATGAAAATAGTGGATACTTTAACATGGGTGACATCATATTAGATTTGGGATCTGAGGTAAATGTTCTGCCTAAGAAGACATGTGAATGCATGGGGGAACCTACACTGGGATATTCATGTATTCGGTTGAAATTGGCAAACCAACATAGAGTGATACCAATTGGTCAATTGAAAGGAATACTAGTGGATTTAGATGGTGTGTGAAATATGACATACTTTGAGGTAATTTATATTGTGGATAATACTACACCTTATCCAGGATTTTTGGGATTGGATTGGGTATTTGACAATAAGGTTATCATCAACTTGAAGAACAAAAAAAATATTTTTTAATCAGGAGAATATAGAGTCATATCACCATTATATCCTTCAGAAGGTGGAAGATATGTTGAACTAGTGACAACTCATTTCATTATAGAAGAGATAAACCATTTATGTAGAACTACCACGCGCGAGGAAGATTACATTAACCCAAAAACAAATGGAATGCTTAGCTGGAGAAGCATTATTTCTTGTGCTTCATATTCTAACGTAGGAATGGAGAATTGGAAACAATGATTACATGAGATATCTACAAGAATATGTGAAAGAATTGCACACACACTAAGATGGGTTGGCATATAGGTAAGAAAACCTCCAAGTTTTTATGGTTAGAATGATTTGGAATAATTTTTAACAAAGTTTGAGTTATAATTCTTGGAGAATCAAATTTTATTGGTTTTGGATATTTCCTTGAAAGCAAGACCTGCACATTGGTGGGGTACACACAAAGAGAATATTAATGATTGGTATCAATGAAAAAGATTACTACGCATTATATTTGGCACATAATAGGAGAATACATATACAGATAAATATGATGGAATATGACAACCTAAAGAACATTTAGACAAATGCACAACTCAATGGAGACTCGTACCACTAGAGGAATTGCCACATCACTTCATTCATACATTAAAAGGCATCCCAAGTAATTGGTATACAAAATTGGAACTGCACAGAGGAAATGTAAACTGGGAAGATTTGCAACAAAATTTTGTGATCACGTTTTCATTTGAACATGAGAATCCAGAGATAGATACAACACTGAAGTTGATAAAAGAGAATATTTTTGAAGAACCTAAAATTTAAATTGTAACAGCTTATCAGAATCAAAATAGACAAACATTCATACAATTGTTACATTGTTACCACATCATGGAAGATGACCCAATAGAATAAAACCTACGTGATATTCAGATAAAAAAAGTTGAAGGGGGAAGAGAAGTATAAGGTCCACAATTATTGTCAGACGATTTTTCTGCACCATTGAATATATAGAAGGTAAATATTGGAATAGAAGATAATCCAAAGATTGCAATTATTGGTGACTATTGAGATAATCGGACAGTGGAAAGAATAACAGAGTTATTGCATGAATATAGTGATTTATTTCCAACAACGTTTTCAGAGATGAAAGGGGTAGCAGGAGAACTTGGAGATATCAATATTTCTTTGAGACCATAAGCTATACCAATAAGATAGAGAGCCTAGAGGATGAATCCAGTATATAAACATAAAGTAAAGGCAGAGATTGATAAAATGTTAGAGTTCAGTATAATAGAACCTATTGAAGAATCTGATTGGATTATCCCTATGGTAGTTCAGGAGAAGAAGCAAGTAGGAATAAGGATCTGTGTAGACTTGAGGAAGTTTGAATGATTCCTATTTGCATGATCTCTTCTGTAATCCATTTATAGATGAGGCATTGGATAATGTAGGAGGGAAAGAAGCATACTCATTTACTGATGGATTTTTAGGGTATCACCATATCAGAATAGCACTAGAGGATCGTCATACGACTACATTTTCCATAAAATAGGGGTCATATCAGTACACAGTGATGCCCTTTGGATTGAAGAATTCCCCTGCTATCTTTTCAAGGGTATTGGTAACTTCATTTAAAGATTTTATACATAAGTTATTGGAAGTTTATTTGGATGATTGGACAATATTTATCTTATTGAATGATCGTGTTGAAATTTTAAGATTGATGCTAGATAGATGTAGATAGTTTCAAATCTCATTGAACATTAAGAAATGCATATTCAATGCACCATTTGGAATTTTTCTAAGACATGTGGTGTGTAAACATGGTCTGTTGGTTGATCTTGCAAAGATTTTTGTCATTGTTAATTTACCACCAGCTAATTCAGTGCACCAATTAAGAGATACACTTGGTCATACAACATATTATATAAAGTTCATAAGGATCTATGAACAAATTACTATTCCCATGGATAAATTTTTAAAGAAGTATATGAAGACTCAATGGAATGATGAGTGCCAACAAAGTTTGGACATCTTAAAGGAGAAAATGGTGACAACACCAATTCTGGTGTTTCCATATTGGTCAAAAGAGTTTCATGTTCATGTGGATTCCTCTTCAATAGCACTTGGAGAAGTATTAACACATCCAGGAGAAGGTGATATAGATCACCCAATAGCATTTGCAAGTAGGAAGCTCTTAGATTCAAAAAATAATTATAATATTAAAGAGAGAGAAGGTTTGGATATGGTGTATTCATTGCAAAAGTCCATACATTATTTATTAGTCCAACATTTTAAGATATTCACATATCACTTTGCTCTTATATACCTGGTCAACAAGTCAGTGTTGGGGGTAAGGATATGCATATGTTTTTTTTTTTTTATTTCAAGAATTTGATTTTGAAGTAGTTGTTAAACATGGAATATTGAATGCATGGCCAGATCATCTGTCTAAGATAACTAACAGAGAGGAATCAAGCATCTTGGAGGACAATTTTTCTGATGAAAAACTCTTTTCAGTACAAATTGTTGATGAATACTTTTTTGATATCATTGAATTTTTTAGTACAAGATTTTCCCCAAGAGAATATAGCACTGCATAGAAGAATAATTTGGTTGTTAGATATACAGACTACCAAGTTATTGCAAGACACTTGTATAAAATAGGTCCAGATAATATTCTAAGGAGGCATGTCATGGAGCATGAACACATTATTATTTTAGCAGAAGTACATGAAGGAATAACTGGAGGACACTATGTAGGTAAGGATACCGCACAAAAGATATTGCGCGTAGGACTATGGTGACCAATAGTTTCAAAATATGCAAATGAGTATTTCCAAAATTATGATGTCTGTCGGAGGGTAGGAAAGTTATCTAGGAGGGATGAGATGCCACTGAAACCTAAGGTAACTCTTAAACTGTTTGAAAAATGGGCAGTATATTTTGTTGGACCAATCAATCCACCATCTAGAATATTAGGAGAATGGTACATCATTACAACGAAAAAATATTTAACGATATGGGATGAAGCAGAAACAGTGAAATATTGTAGCACAAAAACTATATCACACTTCCTATTTGAACAAGTGATTACAAGATTTGGATACCCTAGAATTATGATGAGTGATCAGGTAACTCAATTTATGAATAGTACCATCTAGGAAATGACTGAAGAATCTGAGATACATCATCATAAGAGAACTCCATACCATCCTTGGGATAATGGAATAGTGGAAGAATTTAACAAGATATTGGAGAATTTCTTAACCAAAATATGTAATGTGAACATGGATGATTGGGATTTGAACATACCAATAGTATTATGGTCTTATAGAACCACATGCAAGAAAATCATAGGGAAGACACCTTTCATATTGGTGTATGGTCAAGAATAAGTATTACCTTTGGAATATTTGATACCTAGTTTGCGCATTGAAGCCATTACTAACATGATAGAAAGAGGTGAATCTCAAGAAATATTGGCTCAACTTCTGAAACTAGAAGAGGATATGATTATGGTTGGTTTCCATCAGGAAGTATAGAAAGAAAAGGACAAATATTAGCATGATAGACACATAAAGAAGAAAAACTTTAAGGAAGGATATATGGTTCTCCTCTATGAAAACAAGTACTTACAACACCGAGGGAAAATAAGGATGCATTGGTTAGGGCCATATGAGATAAAATCTATAAAAAAATGCAGGTGTTGTGCAGTTGCAGGATCTAGTAGGTAAAGAAATTCAAGGATAGGTGAATGGAAGTCGAATGAAACTATATAGGGACAGTCAACCCAACAAACATTAGCAGATATCGTGCAAAAAATCATAATTGTACGTAGTGTATATAGTAAAAATGGAAAAAAAGAGAAAACAATTAGAAAAAGAAGAAAATTACAAAAATATGCAATAGATGGATAAGTATTACACATGAAGTTAGATGAAATAGTGTGCAAAAGATGGTAATGGAAATGAAATAACTTGAATATATTGTGTGCTAGATAAAGGTGACTAGATAGAAAAAACCGCACATTGATATAGAAAGAAGCCAGAAAAATGAAAAAGTGGTGATCAACAAAGTACAGTGTGACAAAGCATTTATGGCAGGACTTATAAAAGGGGAAAAATTGAATAAGAAGATTCATTATGACTTTGTGCAAATGAGATATAAGGAAGAAAACTTAGTGTGAGCAGGTGATTTTGAGGCGATTAAGTGAAGTTTCAGAGAAACCTTGTCTGAATTTAGCAGAATGGCACCACCAAAGGTCAGAGATCCCAGTTGAATTACAAGAAAAATGAGAAGTTCCATGATATCTCCACAAGATACAACAACCGATGGAGTAAACTTAAATCATTCATAGGGAGTGGTGGATGTGGATTCCATTTCTCCACCAGTCATCAAGATGGTGAGTCCCACGATTGTAGAAGAAAAACAAGTTATGGTGACCAAGGAAATGGATGTTAAAACATGGGGTGAGACATAGAACCCTAGCACAGAGTAGAACCCCACACAACAAGTTGGATTAGGCAGAAAAAAATCGTAGGTAGAGTTGAATTAGAAAGATGATGAAAGAACAAAGTCTAATGAAATACAACACCCTATAACAGATGTTGAGTGGGATTCAAAGGAGAAAGTACAGGTGGAGGATATTACAAACAAGCAAAACTTAGACGCAAAAGAAGATGAGTAAGAGAACCAAGAAGCAGGGCCATCAGCTGGATAAAAGATAACTAGGGAAAAACCTGTTGCACCAAGAACACCAAGTAAACAGAAGGAGTTAACACTATCATTTCCACAAATACCTGACAAAGTCAAAGTAGTTGGTGACCTGTTAGGGTCTATGAAAAAATAGAGGTATGATGATCATGACGTGACAAAAATGGACAAGTTCCCCAAGTTTGTGCAGCAAGTGTACATGGAGAGTAGAGGAGAGGGTCCATTAGTGGATCCTATTTTGGAACCGAAACATTGGATTACAGAAATTTATAACATAGGGATCATGAACATGCTAGAGGTTCCCCACTTTGGGAGGGGAAAAGATGTAAATGACAGTTTCAAACATCTACTAGAACTAATACATGGAGGCATCTTATGGATGGATAGGCTTGTATCAATAGATGTGGCTAGAACTAATACATGAAGGCATATTATGGATGGATAGGCCTGTATCAATAGATGTGAAGTTAATTATAGAGATCACAAGTTTATTGATAGATGGAGAAAAACCAGAGCACTATTTGGATGACGAGACAAAGGAAAAATAATTAGCAGAGGAGATGAAGAAGAAATATGGAATGGAGAGAGGGTCCCTGGGAACAATAATGAATCGAATTAGTGGACCAAAAATGAGATTGGAAACAAAATTAATGGCATGTAAATTGTTGAGGAAATGTCACAAAGAGGAAGCCTCTACATGAGTTATAACAGCAATAATGCCATGCGCAAAGGGGAGTATACTCAGTTAGGCTCCTTATCTTCTAAACTTATTTTTGGAGGACTGTAAGGCTGTGTAGGATTTAGGAACAAAGTTTCATTATTCATGGTTGATTATACTAATAGAATTGGTTAGTTGGGGAGAACCAAAATACAACGAAATTTTTCCAGAGGATATGTAAGTGTCACGTAGAAAAATATACAACACTATGGAACACTTCAGATCCGAAGAAAAGGAAGGAAAATTATACCACTTTTTCCATGTTATTTGATGAGATGTAGGAAAATATATCTAATACATGGGGAATACCACCAAAAGTGGTGATAAAAAATCAAGCGATAGAATATTTTAAGGCTTCCAAACACAACATGTGGATCCAGGACAAAAGGGATCCTAAGAAGGAGTGGCTATAATTGAGGTATTATGTTACATGAGATGAAGTGCAGTGGGCCATGAAGGATTGGCCTGAGGAATGGAAGGTGCTAATGATTCCAAAGAAGGTACCAATATCTAATAAGAAAGCATATGTTGGCTCTTCAAGAAAATCAACTAGTCCAACAACCAATACGAGGAAGGCACCATAATGTGCAAAGGAAATAGGGGGTAATACAACCACTAGGAAGCCGAGGAAAAAAACTACTATTCCTAAGGATCCAGCTAAGGAAAAGGAGCGTGTAGTGGAACAAAACAGAGGAGCGAAGAAGGAGACAACCATTCCTATGACAAAAGAAATAGGAGGTGGAGATATCCCAGACATGGATATACCAGTTACAATTGCACAGACATAGACTCTGCTAATGAAAAGGACAATCTTGCAAATAGGAGAACAACAACAGAAAATGAAGCTACACAAGGGAATTACTGAACTTACACTGACATAGGATGATGCAGAATTAGTTGCAGAGAAAGTACAGGACTGCATGACATAGGCATGGTATGATGTTGAAAAGAAAAGGGAGGACATAATTAATAATTTGACATAGGTTAAGAATGCATTGGAGAAATTACAACTTACTACAACAAATAAAAAAGAATAGGTGCAACAACAAACATCTTAGGAAAGAATAATTCAAGCACAGGAGATAGTGTAGATAA
The DNA here is from genome assembly GCA_032191745.1 of Picea mariana. Classification (NCBI taxonomy): domain Eukaryota; kingdom Viridiplantae; phylum Streptophyta; class Pinopsida; order Pinales; family Pinaceae; genus Picea; species Picea mariana. Next base: position 19,062 of record JASDQU010271212.1, read on the forward strand.
TAGCCATGGGGAGTGAAAATTTTCATATCACACAGGGAATGTTGGAGGTTGATGAGGATACAACGCAAAATATATTGAAAGACATGGATCATTTTGACTTGGCACTTCCCAAGGTTCCAACAAAGGAATTGTATAAAATTTAGATCAATGTCGTGTAGGAAATTCATTCAAGGTCCCACGCATATGCGACAAGTTCACAATTGGACAATGAAGTAAAGAAGAGATTGGAGATGACACTCAATAAGCCGCAGTACGAGCAATATGAAGTAAAGTAGTGCACTAGCATAATGGAATAGTGGGTGGAAGAGTTTTTTAAACTATTCCTGAAAAAACGCAAAATAGCGGAGGCTATGGAGGCTTATAGGAACCACATTATAGAGTTGACAAAAATCCTAGTGCCTACCACCCCACCATAAGTAAGAAAAAAAAAGGAGAAGGAGGTTATAGGTCATATGGAGAGAACTATGTAGATCATCCAAGAAATCACATAGATGTATAATAAGAGCGCACAATTGTGGAGAGGTCTACAGAAGGATGGCAAACTGCATGAGTTAGAATAGAAGGAAGAAGGTGTAAATAATGCGCTACAAGAATTAAATCAAAAGAAGAAAGTGATGGAAATAACGGATAGGATGAGGACTATGTAAGAAATGAAGAATTTGCAGGAAAAACTGAAGATTCTATAGGAAGAAAACAAGTAAAGGTAGGTGCAGTTGGAACCACTACATGAAGGTGTAGAAAAAATGCTTAGGAAGATTGATAAAGATAAGGGTCAGATTGAATAGGTTGACCTAGAGAGTGGAAAATTGTTGAAGGAGCATATTACAACGAAGATTGTGGAGACTATAGAAGAGAAGTGCATGCAAGTAAAATATCGAGTTGAATAAATTTCAGGTAGGTTCCAGGAGCTAGCCAAGTCAGTGCATGAGGCACACACTACCTGAGTGACTCGAGACGATCCACAAGTGAGTGTTGGGGGCTTGTTAGCGTAGAACATTTTGGGGAAAAGAGAAAAAATTAATGAATATAGTTAGAAAATGGAACAGAAAAGGAGTGTGTGCCGAAATACAAGGAAACATAAATCAAGGAAGCAGGAAAGTCAAAGGAAGGATGCACGTGGATCAACCACATGCAAGAAGTTAGAAAGTGGAAAAACCTAACTCACTTAGGGTTAGTGGGTTAGGGTTTTGTTCATTGTTGTAATGTGTTTTAACCCATTTTGTAGTATAATATGTATTGTGAGATATGAGGAGATCAAGTCATGCAAGTGAGATTTGGAGTTTTTTCTAGTTTTAGAGAGTTGTGTAGCTAATAGAAAGATGGTATTTAAGTCAATTTTTGGATACAAATATATGCATTATAATCAAGGGTAAGGTAAAAATTTGTGGATCTTGGTGAGATCTTGTCAACCTTAATAGCTTCAACTATACTTACTGTAATGCATGCAGTGCAATGAACTTGATGAAGAATATTAAAAGAGAAAATAATTCCATATCTTTATGGACGTAGCCCAGGGGGGGTGAACCATGGTAAAATTTGTGTCTTTGTGTGGAATGTTTTCTTTATTTCTTGTTAGTTATGTTGAATGAATGAATGAATATGTAGTAGTAAAATATGGCGCGCACTAGAATAACCATGATATTTACTACAGAATGAGCTTTAATGAATGAAATGATTACAAAATGATATATATGGATATTATGTGGTATTAGAATAATAGATATGATGAATTTTGAGGTAGAAATAATGTTTGGAATCCCCACATCAACCTCCCTTCTATGGTTTTATACATATGGGTCGTGAAGTCACCCATAAGATATCTCAGATGAGACTTCATTCTGCACTCTATGCACAATGTTTCCTTCTGGTCTCTAGTAGGGCCAATGGTTTGCAGTGTTTTGTTGGAAACCTAAAGTAGAACCCAGTTCAGCCCAAACAATCCAACATATACCATTTGTAGGCTTGACCAGTCAATGTATGAAGAAGCAATCTCACCATTACATCATCATATTCTATTAGGTGAAAATCACACATGTCCAAAAACAAATCCATGTCCTTTGGGATCTACTGCTCCATCCCCTGAAAATATTGGCAATGTTCCTTGTGGGAGAGTATGAAGTTGATGTTG
>JASDQU010271217.1:2396-15134 GCA_032191745.1 Picea mariana
CAAGACTTTGAGGAACATGACTCCCGAGGATGCCTTCACCGGAGTGAAGTCTGAAGTTGGACACTTAAGATATTTGGGTGTCTAATATACATTCATGTACCCAAGGAGAAAATGACCAAGCTAGACCCTTCAGGAAGAAAGGGTACATTTGTGGGGTACAGTGAGTCTTCAAAGGCATACTAGATCTACATCCCTGGTCAGAGACAGATTGAGGTGAGAAGAAATGTTACCCTTAACAAGGAGGTATCCTTCAGGAGATCTAGAGGATCTCACATGGATATTGATTGTGAGAGACATGAAGAGATGGTGCCTTATCCCCCTCACGCTCCAGTAGTTCAGAGGGAGACATCACCTATTAATCAAATTGATCACGTTGATCTTGTTGCTCCACTTAATGTTTCCAGAGATATTGCAGTAGGTCAGAAGATACTTGCATGGGATCATCAGACTCTGCAGGAGGCAGAAGGACATGCAAATCCTCATGGTACCTTTCGAGAGAAAAACATACCTCATAGATATTTGTGCTCTATTGTAGCTATGAGCCACATCATTGATTCCAATCTTTCCTATTATGAGGAGGCATCTTGTATGGAGAGATGCCATGATGCAAGAGAGTCAATCCATCATGAAGAATGATGTGTGGTATATTGTTCTGAGACCTGAAAGGAAGTCTATAGTGAATTCCAAATGGATCTATAAGATCAAAGATATAGCTGATGGAAGCATCGAGAAGCACAAAGCAAGTTTTGTTTCTAGAGGATTCTCTCAGGTGGAGGGAATAGATTATGAGGAGACATTTTCTCCTGTTGCTCGATACACTTCTATTCGAATGATTATTTCCCTCGCAACATACATGGGTTGGAAACTACATCAAATGGATGTGAAGACAACCTTTCTCAATGGAGAGTTTGGGGAAGAAATATACATTGAGCAACCATATGGTTTCGTCATACATGAGAAGGAGTCTCATGTGTGTAGGTTGAATAGGGCCCTGTATGGACTCAAGCAAGCACCTTGAGCTTGATATGTGTTAGTCTCTAATTTTGTATTGATTTAGTGAGAAACCCTAATCCTAAACCCTTCCTACTTGCACTTTATTATCTGCTTTCATTTAATTTTAATCATTGTTTTCAGCTTGTTATGGTTTGCATTTTAGTTCTTTGGATAATTTCTTTAAGTTTGGAGTTTTAAGACATGGTTTTGAATGATGTGTCACTTCATATGCCTTTTTGAACTTTACAAATTCAAATTATGCTAAGTCATTAATAACACTACGGGAATAGCCTTATTCCCGTAGCGCAAAGATAATCATGCCTTGATATGCACCCGTCACCCATATTTCGTTATGATGACATAGATTATGGTTTGAGAGTTTGCATGTGTCCCACAATATCTTTGGAATCATTTTGTGATTCAAACCGTTACATGATCGGATTGCTCTGTACCCGCAAAGGACTCATTTCAAATCGTCCAATTCTCAACGATCATTATATTGAACCTGTCATTCTATGTCTGATTTTGCTGAATTTTAGGTGCAGGTATTTGCTCAGAAGAATAGTTATATACTAACAGACTGCAGGTGGAAAATTCGGAATACGAATCATGCTAGTTATAATATTGTGTTTTGATGGCGCCTAAGAAGAGCGGAGAGGTAGTCAGATTAGAACCCGAGGGTGTTGAAATCCTCGAAGCTTATCCTCAGATGGATCAAAGGTTCAGAGATGCCGGGTGGTTTGAATTCCTTACCACTTTTCAAGGTTACGATGAGCAGGTCTCCATGGAGTTTGCACCGAACTTTGATGGTCATGAGGTGGAGATAGGGAAGATGCTGATGTTGGTGATAGAACAGACAATTGCTAAAGCTTGCAGATTGGTGGTTGGAGGAGAAAGATGGTGGAAGAAAGAGCATGTAGTTATAGAATTCACCAATCAATTTTTGCTGCCAGAAAAACAAAACCAGGATTGGAGAAAAAGAATCCCTCGTAGTTGGATCAGACAGGAATGACACACTACTCTGATCATTATCCACAGAAGCCCTGGAGCTGGCTCATGCAATCTTTAAACCCTAACACACAGTCCAAAAAACAAAATAAAGGCAAAAGGAAAAGGGATGTTACACAGGAGCCAAGCATTCCAGTTGATGAAACCCCTATTAAAGAAGAAATGCCTGATATCAAGGTGACGAGGAATAGCAGAGGTAAAAGACCTAAGTTGGATCCAAAAATCGAAATGTTTTCTGAGGAACATGTTAAAGGGAAGAAGATTCAAATGAAGATTTTAATACTCAAAATACAGTCAAGCATGAATTGCCATCAACCAGTAAAAGGGGTGCTGCAGTCAAAAGGACAAATGATAAAGGTGTGTCTGCATCTCAAAAACCTAGAAGGAATTCTACTAGGGTTACCAACAAGTACAGATTGAAGTCAAAAACCATGTTTGATTCTTTAATCAAAAGAGAAGATGTCATAGTGATAAAATAACATTCTGAAGATGCTAAAGCAGATATCAAATGAAAGACAAGAATGTCCCCAGTACATAAAGAATCATTAAAAGAAGAACCGAAAAAGCTACAGGAAATACTCTGTTTTTTACCTATTATAGTCTGTATCTTCAAGAGAGGTTACAGAACAGCTGGAGAGGAATTTGTTGAAACAAAAAGAGGTTTTTGTTGGGAACGTGCCCCTTCACAAAAGCATCTCTTGGGTTTTACACAAAAATCACATTTTAGGATATTTGAATTGATCTTTGAGGCCTAATTTTCTGATAAAGCTACAGGAAATACTATGTTATTTTTACCTGTTTTAGTCTTTTTCTTCAAGAGAGGTTATAGAACAGCTGGAGAGGAATTTGTTCAAACAAAAAGAGATTTTTTTTGGGAACATGCCCCTTCACGAAAATATCTCTCGGTTTTTACAAAGCAATCACATTTTAAGAGATTTGAATTGATCTTTGAGGCCTAATTTTCTGATAAAGCTACAAGAAATACTCTGTTATTTTTACCTGTTTTAGTCTTTTTCTTCAAGAGAGGTTGTAGAACAGCTGGAGATGAATTTGTTAAAACCAAAAGAGGTTTTTTATGGGAACGAGTCCCTTCACAAAAACCTCTCTCAGGTTTTACTCATCTATCACCATTTAAGATATACGAAGAGATTGTTGGACCCTATTTTTCAGGAATTTACCAGATTTGTTTTCCTGAAAAATCTCATGGACAGTAGTTGACAAGCCACCTCATCAATTCGAATTGGAGATCAGATTGGATCTTCTCCTTGATTATTTTAAACAAGAAAATAAATATAGATGATGAGGTTTTCAGATCCATTTCTTTTGGATCTTGATAATTATGTATTGTTTCTATATAAACTCCGTAGAATGAGAAGTTAAGGGTGGAAAAATTGGTGATCCAAAGGACTTATTCTGAAACTCCTTGTAAGGCATTATTATTCTATTTGACACTTAATAGCAAAGGCATATGGATGGTTAGACACTCTTTTCTACTCTATTTTCTTTCTTCAGGCTTGATCTCATTATTCAAACTGCAATGCATTTGTTTTCTTGATTATTGATTAATACAGTAAAGAATTTGCTGTGGTGATTATTTTCAAGTTTTGATTTCAAGTTGATGGTCTTATTTCTTAATGATATTTTGAGATAAGAATTTGTGTGAAGTTGACAAATTGAAAACTTCGTTTTCTATTTTCCTTATTTGTTTAATCCATCTATGTGACTACCTTTTAACCAGTCAATGGGATATTTTCTGTTCTTATTCTGATTTTGTCATTTATTTTATTACCTTGAGCTAGTTTTCAACCACTTTATTAAAAAACCAAACCATAAAAACCCTCAAAACACTTTTGCAATAGCTCGATAATGCCCTAGATTTCCCTCTCACAGTCAAGTGAAACTTTAGGGACTAACATCTTTTGGCGCCGTTGCTGGGGACGGAGACACGAAGTATTTATCCCTGGGAGAATGACAATGATCAGATACACTTCTTGATGGTGAACAGGAAGGGGACAGATACATGACTGCAGATCTTTCACCATGGTGACTCCACTGTCTAAATATTAATAGGTGACTCCACTGGATCTAAGCATGGAAGCCATTTTGGCTCAAAGGTTTGATTTTTATGATTTTTTAGATGTCATTGGTTTTCCAAATCCAATTCCTAGCAGAGATGAATGGGAAGGTACCCTTTCTACATTTAAAGGCAGATATTAAGAGGTTCCGACTGAGCATCTGCTAGATTTTCATGAGTTTATTCATGAATGTCAGATTTTGCATGAGGATATCAAGAGCAATCTTTTCAGATACTCATTGAAGGGATCAACCCTTGACTGGTGCAGATCTCTTCCAGCGTCAAGTATTAACTCATTGGCAAGTTTTCATAATGCTTTCAATATATTTTGTAAAGAAGATTTTTCAGCTGAAAGTCTTTTTGAAAATTGTTGTGATGAATTTGATAAGCATATTCAACAGAAAGAAAATGTTTCTTTTGATTTCATGAATGAAAATCACTTTGTTGAGGAAGATTTTCCAAATCTAATTGATAATAGGAAAGATGACAGCATAGTTGTGAATGCATTAGATTTTGTTTCTGATGCACCTGTTGTCTTAGATCTGAATGAAAAAATAGTTGAAGAAGAGGTCTTTCCTCAACTCCTTCAAGTGGATTCCTATGATACGTTGTTACATGTGATTAAGGAGGAAAATAAAGAGGCTGCTCATCAAGAATAGATATATGAGGCAACATATGGCAATGTTAGATTTGATCAACATGTTTATGAGAACATTATGCCCATTTGTCATGTATAGTCAGAACCAGTATATGGAAGTATCGAGCAGCAAGAAGATGTAACCATTTTCAATTATCAATCTACTTCTTTCTATGATCTGGTAGCCATTTACGTGGATTTATGTTTCTCATAAGATTTCAGCCTTGCTATTTTTGGAATTAAATCAGATGAGGGTTGTAGGTATGTATTACAAATTAAAATTCTGTTACACATAAAGAATTCTTCTCTGATTTCTATCTGCATTGAAAGAGCTTTGGTAAATGGTTTGATGTTATCATGGCTTTATTAGAAGCATGATGTCACATGATGAGCCAGTTTTTATTGGTTAGAAGTAGGAATAGATAGAAGAATAAGCTCGCCATCAAGTATGAGATTATTTTCAGTTTGTTAGTTTGCAACAGAAAATTTGGTTTCAATTTTGAAATAAAGACTCCATGCCCAATGCATATAAAGCACTATTGACAGGGGTAGTTTTGGCTTCAAATGAGGAGCAAAGTTGCAGAAGTTTGGGCCATATTTGAATGATATTGATTGACTCCATAACCCAATGGACTAGGCACAACACAGAAGAATGTGACTGTTTGCAGAAGTTTGCAGGTTGTGTTGCATGGATGCATAGAGAAAAAGGCACAGTGGTCTGCTTGTTCTTGATGCCTCACGGGGAGAGCATCATCCCCCAGAAGGAGCCAGTGTTAGTCTCTAATTTTGTCTTGATTTAGTGAGAAACCCTAATCCTAAACCCTTCCTACCTRCACTTTATTATCTGCTTTCATTTGATTTTAATCATTGTTTTCAGCTTGTTATGGTTCACATTTTAGTTCTTTGGATAATTTCTTTAAGTTTGGAGTTTTAAGACATGGTTTTGAATGATGTGTCACTTCATATGCCTGTTTGAACTTTACAAATTCAAATTATGCTAAGTCATTAATAGCGCTACGGGAATAGCCTTATTCCCGTAGCACAAAGATAATCATGCCTTGATATGCACCCGTCACCCAGATTTCGTTATGATGACACAGATCGTGGTTTGAGAGTTCTCATGTGTCCCACAATATATTTGGAATCAATTTTTGATTCAAACCATTACATGATCGGATTGCTCTGTACATGCAAAGGACTCATTTCAAATCGTCCAATTCTCAACGATCATTATATTGAACTTGTCATTCTATGTCTGATTTTGCTGAATTTTAGGCACATGTATTTGCTTAGAAGAACAATTATATACTAACAGATTGCAAGTGGCAAATTCAGAATCCGAATCGTGCTAGTTATAGCATTGTGTTTTGATGCTAGTTATAGCATTGTGTTTTGATGGCACCTAAGAAGAGCGGAGAGGTAGTCAGATTAGAACCCGAGGGTGCTGAACTCCTCGAAGCTTATCCTTAGATTGCTCAAAGGTTCAGAGATGTCGGGTGGTTTGAATTCCTTACCACTTTTCAAGGTTATGATGAGCAGGTTTCCATGGAGTTTGCACTGAAATTTGATGGTCACGAGGTGGAGATCGGGAAGATGTTGATGTTGGTGACAGAACAGACAATTGCTAAAGCTTGCAGATTGGTGGTTGGAGGAGAAAGATGGTGGAAGAAAGAGCATGTAGTTACAGAATTCACCAATCAATTTTTGCTTTCAGACAAATAAAACTGGGATTGGAGAAAAGGAATCCCTCGCAGTTGGATCAGACAGGAATGGCACACTGCACTGATCATTATCCACAGAAGCCCTGGAGCTGGCTCATGCAATCTTTAAACCCTAAAACATAGTCCAAAAAACAGAATAAAGGCAAAAGGAAAAGGGATGTTACACAAGAGACAAGAATTCCAGTTGATGAAACCCCTGTTAAAAAAGAAATGCCTGATATCAGGGTGATGAGGAATAGCAGAGGTAAAAGACCTAAGTTGGATCCAGAAATCGAAATGTTTTCTGAGGAAGATGTTAAAGGGGAAGAAGATTCAGATGAAGATTTTAATAATCAAACTACAATCAAACATGAATCGCCATCAACCGGTAAAAGGGGCACTGCAGTCAAAAGGACAAATGATAAAGGTGTGTTTGCGTCTTAAAAACCTAGAAGGAATTCTACTAGGGTTACCAACAAGTACATATTGAAGTCAAAAGCCATGTTTGATTCTTCAATCAAAAGAGAAGATGTCATAGTGATAAAATACCAATCTGAATATGCTAAAGCAGATATCAAATGAAAGACAAAAATGTCCCCAGTACATAAAGAATCATTAAAAGAAGAACCAGAAAAGCTACAGGAAATACTCTGTTTTTTACCTGTTATAGTCTTTATCTTCAAGAGAGGTTACAGAATAGCTAGAGAGGAATTTGTTGAAACCAAAAGAGTTTTTTGTTGGGAACGTGCCCCTTCACAAAAACCTCTCCCAGTTTTTACACAACAATCACATTTTAATAGTTTTGAATTGATCTTTGAGGCCTAATTTTCTGAAAAAGCTACAGGAAATACTCTGTTATATTTACCTGTTTTAGTCTTTTTCTTCAAGAGAGGTTATAGAACAGCTGGAGAGGAATTTGTTGAAAAAAAAAGAGGTTTTCGTTGGAAACAGTCCCCTTCAAAAAAACCTCTGTCGTTTTTTACAAAAAAATCACATTTTAATAGATTTGAATTGATCTTTGAGGCCTAATTTTCTGATAAAGCTACAAGAAATACTCTGTTATTTTTACCTGTTTTAGTCTTTTTATTTAAGAGAGGTTGCAGAACAACTGGAGATGAATTTGTTAAAACCAAAAGAGGTTTTTTATGGGAACGAGTCCCTTCACAAAAACCTCTCTCAGGTTTTACACAACTATCACCATTTAAGAGATACAAAGAGATTGTTGGACCCTATTTTTCAGGAATTTACCAGATTTGTTTTCCTGAAAAATCTCATGGACAGCAGTTGACAAGCCACCTCATCAATTCAAATTGGAGATCAGATTGGACCTTCTCCTTGATTATTTGAAACAAGAAACTAAATATAGATGAGGAGGTTTTCAGATCCAGTTCTTTTGGATCTTGATAATTATGTATTGTTTCTATATAAACTCTGTAGAATGAGAAGTTAAGGGTGGAAAAATTGGTGATCCAAAGAACTTATTCTGAAACTCCTTGTAAGGCATTATTATTCTATTTGACACTTAATTGAAAAGACATATGGATCGTTAGACACTCTTTTCTACTTTGTTTTCTTTCTTCATGCTTGATCTCATTATTGAAACTGCAATGCATTTTTTTTCTTAATTATTGATTAATACAGTAAAGAATTTGTTGTGGTGATTATTTTCAAGTTTTGATTTCAGGTTGATGGTCTTATTTCTTAATGATATTTTGAGATAAGAATTTGTGTGAAGTTGACAAATTGAAAACTTCATTTTCTATTTTCCTTATTTGTTTAATCCATCTATGTGACTACCTTTTAACCAATCAATGGGATATTTTCTATTCTTATTATGATTTTCTCATTTATTTTATTACCTTGAGCCAGTTTTCAACCACCTTATTCAAATACCAAACCATAAAAACCCTCAAAACACTTTTGCAATAACTCGATGATGCCCTAGCTTTCCCTCTCACAGTCAAGTGCAACTTTAGGAACTAACAGTATGCGAGGATTGATGGACACCTTATGAGTTTGGGCTTCAGCAAAAGTGTTGTTGATCCCAACATGTACTACAAAACTGTTAATGGTGAGGCCCTGATTTTGGTCCTCTACGTTGATGATTTATTCCTCACAGGTACATAGAGATTTATTATTGAATGCAAGAATGCGTTGGCCTCTGAGTTCGAGATGAAGGACCTTGGTATGATTCACTACTTCTTGGGACTAGAGGTGTGGCAAAGAACTGACGAGATCTTCCTGAGTCAGGGGAAGTACACAGTTGAGAAATTGAAGAAGTTTGAGTTATTAAACTTGAAACGCATGGCTACAACTATGGTGACGAATATGAAGAAACTATGTGTGTCTTCTTCCGATTCCGAAGAGATTGATCCAACCCCGTACCGACAACTGATTAGATCATTGATGTATCTGGTTAACACTAGATCAGATATTTTCTATGCAGTGAGTGCACTTAGCCAATTTATGAGCCAACTGAGATAAACACACTAGATTTTTGTGAAGCATGTGCTGATATACTTGTGAGGCATAGTTCAACATGGTCTAAGATATACTTCCAGTATTGATATAATATGACATCAATATATTGACTTTGATTGGGCAGGGAGCGCAGTGGACAGAAAGAGCACCTTCAAGTGTTGCTTCACTTTGTGATCTTTCATGGTTTCCTGGTGTAGCAGGAAATGAACTTCTGTGGCGTTGAGCACAATACATTGCATTAAGTATGATAGTCTATGAAGTAGTGTGGCTTCACAAACTCCTTGCATATCTATCCGAACATGTGCTGGATTCCACCATTATTCATTATGGTAACCAAAGTTGTGTGAAGATCTCTGATAATACGGTGTTTCATGTTAAATCGAACCACATTGCGATTAAGTGCTATTTCATCCGAGACATGGTGCAGAGGAAGGAAGTATTGGTGCAGTACCTTCCTACACATGAGCAGGTTGCTGATGTTCTTACCAAACCAGAATGAAGTTTAAGTACTTCTGTGACAGACTTGGCATGGCAGAGAATGAATCCCTTGCTAAGAGGGAGTGTCGATGTTTTAGCATCAGGCATAACTTCTCCTAGGTTGGGCTGCAGACCAAGGGAGATAGGATACATTTATCACAAAGGTGCACTTGTGATAAATGGGCCTGGACATAGTCCTTCCTTGATCATAACAAGGAATAATATGGACTCAAGGTGATTGAAGTGCTTTCCAAGTGTCAGTTAGCATCAAGCCGACATTCACTCATAGGTGTGTGCCTATGGTGAAATATCTTGGTATAGTCTTTGTCCTAGTCATGGTGATTTGACAAGGAATGATAAAGAATAAAGAAGTTATATACTTTTACATGCGGACCCAAAGTGAGCCTAATCTTAGAGAGATTTAATTGGCTTAGAGGGTGAGCTGCGGAAGGAGTTTCTCCTTAGTTCAGGTGGGAGAGAGATGTCTCCCAAGACTGAAAGATAAGTGTCATGAGTCTAGGGTGAAGTTTGTATACTTCAAAGACAAGAGTGGCATGTTGCAGAATGTCTCCCTTGTTGAGAGGGAGTTTTTATGTTTGGACAACATCGAGAAGACATTCTCTAAAGATAATAATTAACAATATAATTATTAATTGGTTATTAGCTATAGTATATAATAAGTAAATAATAATAACAAATAGTTATTGATTATTCAAGGGATGCATCCTTTCATGGATGGTCACCTTGTTCCCTATATATGGAACACTCATCATTGTAATAATATATCAAATATCCCTCATATATCATATGAAGAAAAACCAACATGAGTGTCCCTGTAATCTTCCTTGTATATCTTCCTATCCCCCTTGATTGTTTCTGCAAAGCTTTTTGGATATGTTTCTTTCTCTGTTGTTTTGGATATTGATCATTTTTATGTCTAATTGTATTCAAGTCCGGACTTGTCAGGATGATATTTTTGACTGCTGATAATGTCATCCAAAATTTTTGAGCTGTTCTGCATATTTTTCTTTTGAAGATCCTTTCTTAATGTGACAATCTCTGCTTCCAAATTTCCAATGATCTTGTCTTTTTCTTCTAGTTGTTCTTTGAGTGCTTCTTCAATTCTTTTATATTATTCTATTTGAACCTTCAAACTTGTGATAATTTGTTCTAGTTCTTGAGTGTCTTATTTCTTGTCTAGTTCTGCTTGTAGTTTCTTGTTTTTCTTGTTTTCTCTTATGATAAATTCTATGGCACACATTAATTCATCTCGGTAGTCAACTTCTGCCTTTTCAATTTCTTCTTCGTCTTCTTCATATTCTTCTTCATATTCTTCTTTATCAGAGTCTTCTACGGCCATGAACATAACTGATGAGATGTCTTCTTTGGTGCATAAGCTTTTCTTGAAAACTTTCTTTGTGGTTGTTTTGACTTTATATGTGTGTTTTCCTTTTGAGTAACCTTCATCATTTCTATTTTTCTTATAAGGAAATTTGTTAGAAAAATGCCCAGTACCATCACAATTAAAAGAAATTAAAGGAAGCTTACCTCTATACCTATCGTCGGTTCCCTTGTTCATTCTTTTGACAAAGTTAGCCACTTCTTCATCATCTTCTGAGACGTCACTGCTGTTGCTATGTTCTTATTTTTTCCTTCCCTTTTGCTTTGAATTTTTGGATGCTTCTTTTATATTTTGATTTTCCTATTCAGTTCTCATTTCATATGCTGTGAAGATTCCATGTAATTCATCCATGCTTATTGAGTTAAGATCTGATCTTTCTTATAGTGCTGATATTTTAGGGTCAAATCTCATAGGAAGAGATCTTAGTAGTTTTTGAACAATTATTGATTGTTTGATTTATTCTCCCAATCCTATGATTGCATTTACTGTTTCATCAACTCGTTAAAAGTAAGTTGCAACATTCTCATCTTCCTTCATTTCAAGTTGTTTGAACTGGCCTCTGTAAGTTTGAAGCTTTGCTTCTTTGACTTTTGAATCTCCTTCATAAATATTTTGAAGTTTTTCCCAAACCTCTTTAGCAGATTTACAATGTGGAACTTTGGTGAATACCATTTCACTAAGACCATTTAGAAGTGCATTTTTGAATTTGGAATTATTCTGACCGAGTTTCACTTCTTTGCCATTTGTTGGTGAAACTGCTAGTGCTCTGTATCCATCTACAATTGATTGCCAAATTTCAAATCCCTGTGCATCTATATATGTTTTAATCCTTATGCTCCAAAATCCATACTTCTATCCATTGAACTGTGGTATTCCATTTTTATACAAGTTGTTGCTCTCCATGATCTACCTTTTAGTGGTTAAACTAATTTCTGAAGGAACCGACTCTGATACTAATTGTTGGATTACCGAGAGGGGGATGAATCAGTAATAAAGCAATTTAATCCTTTTTAACTATATAATCCAAGTGTTATATCAATGTAGCATTATCATTCAATAACTATAGAGTAAATAAGCAATGAACAAATGAAAAATCATACACATACAAAGTACACCAGTGTTTTACGTGGAAACCCAAAGTGGGAGAAAACCACATAATGTTTTTTCTTATATGTTTTGAAGAATTACATTCATTGGAAGTACCAACTTCCTTTATTTTCTAGCTGCAACTGAAACGAGGCTCCAACCACCCTTTTTCTCAGGCTACAACCCGAGGGAAGTTCCAACTCCCCTATTATCTGGCTACAACCAGAAGGAGGCTACAACACCCTATGTTCTCCGGATACAACTAGAAGGTGGCTACAACCACCTGTCCTTGCCCCGTCCAACTGCCCTGAAGTAGAAGTAGAATGATGGAACCACTGTCACACTATCACTGTGAGATATATCGCTGTAAACCTGTACCAATAAACCTGAACCATGCATCAACCATGAAATCAACCTGTACCTCAACTTGTAATGAACCTGTACCATAAACAAGTGCATCAACCATGCACCAACTTGTACCAAACAACCTGTAATCAACTTGTACGATAAAAAAAGTGCATCCAACCATGTACCAAGTATGTACCAATCATGTGTTAACTACTAATCAACTATGACTCATCAATATGTACCAACATCATCAACTATACACCTCATGTATGTGACAACTCATCAACTACTTGTCTCAACGATGTACCCAAAATGTACCTTAACCAAAATCCCTCATCAATTTCATCATCCAAATATGATTTGTAACTTTGTAATAGAATTGGTGTATATGATCACATACCTGCAAACCTTCTGTAACTTTCACAACAAGAGACTAACATTTTCATCAAACTTTTCTTTAGTCTCACATGACTAGTTTGGGATTAGTCAACAACCCTAACTTGAAATAATCATAACTATGTACCTGTAATGA
>JASDQU010271218.1:2752-15307 GCA_032191745.1 Picea mariana
ATACATGGGTTTTAAAGATATAAATAAGAAAAGAATACTTATTATAAAGGATTGTTTGTGTTAAGTTGGAAGTACTCCTTCATTGGATATGAAGTGGAGGGTACAAGACTTGGTTAAAGGTAGAATCCATGTTAGGATAGAATTATTATAGACTTATGGAAACACCTAGATTTCAGTTCTTTCATGTATAATTTAAACTCTGGTCAGTTAAGAAAAATTGTTTGTGACATGTACCGAATTAGTTTAATAATCATGAATTCATGAGAAGGATATCTACCTTGTTATTAGTCACTTGTAACTATGAGTAAGTATACGTCATATTCTGATAGAGACGATTACATTCTTAAAATGATTAAGTATAGCAGAGTAAATACGTATTAATGCACCTATCAAATTTTTTTATTTGGTAAATTTGGGGTACATTACAAGTCCCCTGAACATATCTCAGAATATGTTTAACAACAACCATATGTATATTCTTTAGTTAACACATGAAATGGACGAGGGAATTTACTGCATAACAAATGTCTAGTCTAGTACGTACGAGGTACATTGATTACCCAATGATTTTCCCATATAACATGGGGTATTCTGGATCTAAGCCTGTAACTTGATCTTGTAGTTTCTTTAGGTTAGAGATCAATGGTGTGTTCATGGACTTACAGTCCATCATGCCTAATCTACGGATCACATCAACTGCATATTTTCTCTATGAGAGAAATATATCACCTGGTTTCTGCCACACCTCCAAGCACAAGAAATAATGCATCAACCCCAATTCTTTCATTTCAAATTCTGTGGAAATCTCCCTCTTTGTCTGAGCTATAAAGTTTTCCTCTCTAGTGAGGAAAATATCATCCATGTATAATACTAAGATAATTAGATGATTTTGTACAATCGTTTTATAAAGATTGGAATCTTCTATGCTCTTGGTGAATCCAAGACTCTGTAGAAAGTTATCTATTCTACCATACCAATCTCTCAGAGCTTGCTTCAACCCATACAGGGATTTCTTGAGTTTTCACACATGATATTATTTCTCATGGATCACAAAACCTTCTAGTTGTTCGATATACACTTCTTTCTCAACTTCATCGTTAAGAAAAGTAGTCTTAACATCCATCTAGTGAATTTTCCAACCAAAAACTATGGCAAGAGAGACAATAATCATGATGGAAGTATATCTATCAACTAGAGAAAAGATCTCGTCATAATCAATTCCTTATTTATGAGAGAAACCACGAGCCAAAAATCTAGCTTTGTATTTTTCAATACTGCCATCTGCTGCATGCTTTATCTTATAAAGACATTTGGAAGTTACCACTGATTTTCCACGAGGTCTAGGAACCAATGCCCATACATCATTATTTAGAATTGAAACATACTCTTGCATCATAGAATCATTCCACAGTTGATGTTTGAAAGCTTCTTCAAATGTGGAAGGTTCTTAATCAATCACAATACTCAACTTAGCTATAAGATCAGAGTACTTATATGGTTTCTTTCTTTCTCTGAAAGTTCCCTTAGGAGCTGAGTGCTATTGAGCTTCCTTTAGAATTTTCTGGCTCCACGTTGGTTTCCTTTTAATAGGAGGATTCTGTAAAGGAAACTCAATAGTATCCCTTAAGGGATCCACTAGAAGTTCTGAGGTCTCCTGTCTCTATTCATCTAGAAGAGGATAATCTAAAGAATCAAGTGAAGGATAAACAAAAGACTGCTTCTTCATGAAAAGTCTCGTCTCTGCTTACTTCGAAGAACTTTTGACCTGGGCTATATATTCTTTAATCCTTTGAGGTTTCACTATATCCCACAAAAGTTCATTTATTCTCAGAGGGATTTAGCTTAGTCCTCTTTTCTTTTGGAATGTGAATATAGACTCCACTGCCAAAGATTCTCAAGTGATTAATTGAAGGCTTTATACCAGTGAATACTTCTTCTGGATTTTTCTCTTCAAGATATTTGTGTGGAAATCTATTCTGAATGTAGTTTGCAGTATTGGCATCTTCAGCCCAAAGAGATAACGATAAGTTCTGGTCATACATCATGGCTCTGGTTTCTTCAGAGATAGTTATGTTCTTTCTTTATATGAACCCATTTTGTTGGGGGTTATACAGAACAATCACTCCCTCTTAATACCAGATTCTCGACATAGTTCATCATATTTGAAGGAGTCAAATTCTTTACCATTGTCTATTCTGAAAACACAGATGTGTCTGCCTGTTTGATTTTCAACAAGATTCTTGAAATCTTTAAATCTACTAAAAGATTCATCTTTAGTATTTAAAAATTAAATACAAGTTTTACAAGAACAATCATCAATAAAAATGATATAATCAATACAAGCATTCATTGATGGAGTAGTCATGGGCCCACAAAGATGAGAATGAATTAGATCTAGAATGTCATTAGATTTTCTATTGCTGTGAGGATAGGGTTTCTTTGTATTCTTATCGAGTGCAGAACCTCTACAAACACTATCATGCTCAAAATAAAATACTGGCATACCTGTCACCATCTTTTGAAAACCTGTAAGTGCATTGTAGTTTACATGTCCAAGCCTCCTATGCAAGAGCTCACGGGGATTTATAATCTCGTGAGATAATTCTTGAACAACTTGACTGGATATTTTATAAAATCCACTCTCACGATTTCCAATAGTCATAAAAATGCTCATATCTCCATTTGAGGGCCACATGAGATCCTTTCATTTGGTGAAGGCTATTGAGTATCCTTTGCTTTCTAACAATGGAGCTGAGATTAGATTTTTATTTAAATTAGGAACATAAATAATTTCATCAGTATGAAAGATATTACTAGATTGAAGTTGGAAAGAAGCAGATCCAAAACGGTTTATGTCATAAATACCATCATCACCCAGTTCTACCTTTACTTGTCTCGATAGTTTGCAAGATTTTTTTTGAATCCTGTCATGTGTTTGGAAGCACCATTGTCCATTAACCAAATCTCCTCTGACTTGGTTATAGTGCTAGAAAGAGCTAAGATGAGATTATATTATTGATGTTGTTCTTGCTCTTTGGTGGCTACCTTGGTTTGTCTTCTTTCAGGTTTCTCTTGAGTTTTAGCCTCTTCAGTAGCAACAATGGCTTGGAACTTTCCTTTTCTTCTCTTTTGAGAGGAGGGTTCCTGCAATATCTTTCATAATGTCCTAGATTATTGTAGTTAAAAAATTTGACTTTAGATAAATGCACATTAAGATGGGATAACTTACATTGAGGTTTCTTACCTTTGCCTTTAGATTGAGGGAAATTTTTCCATTTCTTAGATTTTGCTGAAATGGCATGATATCTTAGAATTGAATGATCATTTCTTATTTTGAGTCTTGCTTATTATTCTAAAAATTCATGCCATAGTATGTCAAAGTTAGACTGGGATTTCCTTCTATTGACTGATGCGAGAAAAAGTCCCCATGACTCAGGGAGTCCATCAACTGCAGTTTGCACAAGGTCATCATCATCTACAACAACTCTTATTGCTATAAGTTGATCTCTGGTTTGAGAAATCTTGGAGAAGAATGCAACAATTGCTTCATATTTTCCAATTCTCAAAGTACGTAGTTGTTTCTTCAATATTCTCTTCTGAGTTGGTGCCTTCTTTTTAATGGGCATCAAAATTTTTCCAAAGCATCAAAATAATTTTTGGTTGTCCTCGGATGACTAATGATGGGCATCATGCTATCCTTAATAGAATAAAAAATGATTCTTTTAGCCTTGGCTTATTTCTTTCTATATGCTTCCCTGGATGTGTTTGAAGTGGGTTCTTCAATTACCCTAGTGATCAACTCTTCTTGATCATTCTCTTCAAGAATGTTAAGTATACTCCATTTCCAAAAATTGAAGTTGGAGGCCCCTATAAGTCTGTCTTCAACTTTTACTGAAGAGGAGGCCATGCTCACTTTTCTATATCAGTTTAGTAATTGAGATGAAACTGATTTGCAAAACAAACCCTCATAATATGGATCTACGCAGGCTCAAGTCTACACTTCTTGATATCTTTTCACGCCCTAATCTCTCAAACAATGTTAGTAATAAGGAAAGGAACAAAAAATATTCCTTAAAAAAATTATGTTAGCTATATCAACAAGAACACTGTAGATCTAAATTAAAACTCAGATTAGAGATGTGTAAGAAAACAATATATCTGAAATATAACAGTTAGATCTAACTATAAAATATTTTTGAGTATGTAGAGTGGTAGATCTGAACTTAAGCAAATATTTCTGAGTAATTAAAATAAATAGATTTGAACTTATAGATTTAGGAAATAAATAGTAGATGTAAATATTACTGAGTAAATCACACTAGTAGATCCGATCCTATAGATCTAGAACATTAAGCATTTAAATTAGTAGATCTGAACTTAAGAAAATAGATAGAACTGAAACTGCAACTTACCTCTGTGTAATGAATAAAATCTTGACACACATGTGAAATATTAAGCCTCTCAAGTTATGCTTAGATATAGTATTAGACTCATATATCATCCAATAAGGGTTATAACTCTATAGAAGATAATATAGGACTGTTTTCCACCATAGAAAAACCTCAAAAAATGTCAACAAAACCCCAAACAAATTTCTGGAAGTAAACCCTTGTGACAACAAGAGAGGGATAGTATCCAAGTTACAGATCCACTCAAAAAGAGGATGGATTCCTACTGAAAAGGGGCTAGAAGCTCAAAAAAATAGTCATGGCCCTCATGGGTATGATATCTATAGAGCATAGGGGACGAAAACCTCTAGAAGAGGGTCCTCTACTTAGAATAGGGACGTTAACTTGAAAAATGAAGAATGGAGGGTGGCCAAAAACATCTAGTAAGGTAGAAGCAGATGGATCGGTAGCAACAAACAACATAGAGATGAAGCACCCTTAGCTCAACATCTAATCAAACCCTCAACTCAACATAAAGATCTCTTTCCATCACAAGGAATGGAAGCCGAACTGAACATAAGGGAGGCCACAATACTTAAAAAAACTCAGAGAAATCCACCACATAACATAGGAGAGTGAGTGAGTGAAAAGTGAGGGAAATGGTTTCTGTTTATAGTTTTAGGCTAGGGCATAGGGTAATAAAAATATAATTAATATAATGACATATTAATTAATATAAATATTAGTTTAATATGTCGCATTTAAATATTAATTAATATTTCTATTTTAATCTTATTAAGCCCTAAAAACAAAATACAAACCCCACTCAAACCCAAAATCAAAAACCAAAGGCTGAAGACCAAACAAGGGGTTAGGAGAGGGGAGTTTTCTTAGTGGAAACACGTGTCCATATGATTCTCAAGGTGACCAATTAACTTTATCGTCACTGCATAAGGGGTACATCACACAATGTGGTCATGCTCATATTCATAGTCTCTCCTAGGTCCCATGGACCATCCTGGGAGAGACAAAGAGGATCACACACCAACACATTTTGGCATTACGCCATGGTCTACCTAATCAAAGACTAGATTGCCTCAGGACACATCTGAGGTCTTATCCACCAAGGTACACGACCAAGGATCAACCCATGCTTTAGGCATGTAAACCCTATAACACATCCAAGGGACCTAGACATATCTAGGGACTTATACTACTTGGACACACACTAAGAACCCCAATCATCTACTGGGGGCCCTCACAGGGGTATTTTGTCATGGCTCTAACTGCTTGGTCCCAGAATAAGAACTCCAGAAGCGTAATGGGGTCCCTAGTCCACAACTAGGTTCTTATGCCATCCTCCACGGAGAATGGCTCTTGCAGCTGCATTAAATTCAATCTCTCCCATGCCCATTTGGATGGATCCTACATATTTCTTTGTAGCCAGAGGAGCAAAGAAGGTGAACGTATTTTAGGAGAGCCTGCAAAATAATATATGTAGGTTGTCTATTTGTATATTCCTAGTGTGTACCATGTAATTAGTGAGTCAGGGTGTGATCTGACATGAGGCTGTCGCTATTTGTTAGAGGGTGTGGCTATTTGTAGATTCCCAGCGTGTACCATGCAATCACTGAGTCAGGGCACGATATGGCATGAGAGTGTCACTATTTGTTAGAGGATGTGTCTATTTGTTAGATGGTTTCACAAGAAACAATGGGGAGGTTGAAAGAGGCCTTGGACAGAGCATGAAAATGGTTGAGAACTCTCCCTTCAAACAATGCCTTCGCAGTGCCTTCGACGTAATGAAAACCTCATCACTTCACAACGAAGTTAAAATTATTTTATTTCGGTTTTATATTTAATATATAAAATAAGTTAGTATAAAATTTTACTTGATCAAAAGAAAGACTAGTATACTCATATTTAATTACTTTTAAAAACTATATAAGTAAATTACAAAATTCAAAGTATCTATAAGAAAAACCCCAACAATGATTTGAAATTAAAAAAAAAATTATTTAAATTGTCCACTAATTAACTAACTTTCATATTTTATTCCATTTAAATTTGTAATAATAAAGTTGTCGTTAAGATTGATCTAATTTAATTGTATTGAATAAAAAAAAAGTCATTTAAAACCATTACAAATTATATATATACAAATTTAGTTGGATGTTAAAATAGATAACAATGTGAACATATATGTTTAAAATATAGTTGCATATAATAACTAGAGATAGTAGTGGATGTATATTAAATGTCCTTTTATATTTGTAATTTTTTTATCTTTTCAAAAAATATTAATTGCATGGTGGTGGTGGTGGTTATTAACTTTTACTTGGACCAACTTTAATATCTGAGCTATATACGGAAAAAAATACTTCGATTTCCTTAAAATATTATTTTTGTGTTAGAAAAGATTGAAAAAAGGATTCCTAGGTCCCCATAGCTTTGATGAGTTAAAATGTTAGGGAGGTTTATGTTGTAAGAGATATTTTGAAATTATGATCTAATGTGGGTGTACATGGGATATGTCATTAGGTCAATAATTTTGATATTTTTTTTTGATGCCTGCAACCTTTAGTGCAATATCTTGAATTAAATGTTTGAATGATCTTCAATTTCAACCTCCTTCATGCTATCATCCATATGAAAAGATGGAAACGTATAAGAAATATAACTGTAAGATAATATTACTCGAATATCTTGAGTTTAATGCTTGAATGGTATTCAATTTGACCCTCCTTCCTCCTATTATCAATATGAAAATATGGGAAAGATAACAAATATAACTATAAGATAATAATAATAATAATAATAATAATAATAATATGAGGAATCTACACCAAGAAAATGAGTGTGTAATGTACTTTTTATTAATTATACATATCATATTACTTTCTCACTGTACACATATTTCATCGCTAATGATTGATACTTTTTTACAATTAACCTTTGTTACACATTATTTTGTCACAACTGATGATGTTCACCTACTCTCCATCATTCAAAGCTTAAAAGCCATGATCAGTAAAGAAATATTTTTTTTAAAATAAGTCAACCATTAAAAACCCTAATTTATGAACACGTCTCATGTTGCAGTGTCACATGTTGCACCACTGCAACATGCGACACTGTTAAGTGTTGAATGTTTCACCACTTTAGACTACAACAATGTATCATGTTGCTAGTTCACACGATGTGACATTGTTTAAAAGAAAGAAAAAATAATAAATTTGAGAAGTTTCTAGAAGAGAAGCTTCAAAGATGAGGTGTCCTTTGATTGGTTTGGATATCACCCATACTCTTGATTTGGGGAGATCCTAACCTCTCATCCTAACCTCCTCATCCCTTCCTCGTCAATATATAGATGGAGACTTCTATCATGAGTAAAGGCTAATAGCTAATCGAGAATAAGTAGTAATGAATAATGGTTGATAGCTTTAGCTACTGATTTGTGAGTAAGAGAGTGCTAGTAATTCTTTGGCCCTAAGAGATTTAGTTTGTGTCAAATTATTTAGTTTATGGTGATGGAACTCATGGAAGCAATGTGGGTATTGGAGCAATGAATTGTTGAAAAGAGTTTCACAACACCAAGGCCCTGGTTGTAACTCTTCCACTATTATTAATGCACTAACATGTTTTCTTTCCTACAAATATTGTTCATTATTAATTGTTTTTATTACATTTCTCATGGGTCATTTGTAAATATTTTTTGAAGTACTATTGTTGCTTTCACTCGTTAGCTTGTTTTCTTATAGAAGTTTTTATTCAAAAGGCAATGAATCAATCTAAGAGCTACAATTAGCAAGGACAAACATGAGTAAAAAGGTACGAGTCATTACTTATCAATATTTCGATTATATGAATCTAAGGAACGTAATATATTCTATGTTGTTTTGTTCTAGCTTTGGGTTCCCAAGCTAGGGAGACTGGTTTGTGTCAGCATTGACTAATTTTTTCATCAACAAAATTGGCTATAAAAATGGGATCAATCCTCCATAATTTTTCTCTTGATCTTGCTTCCTTGCCTTGTTTTAGCTTTTTGATTCATTAGCTAAGATTGTTCGATTGTTAGACCTTGAAATTCACTTGAAGGTTTCCATATTTTTTGTTCTTTCCAATATTTTATTGACTGTCACACTCTCCTTTTGAGAAACACAATTACATTGCCACACTGGATTGGTTTGTAGCATGTGACACTTTCTTTTGTTGCATTATGTTACACAGTAGCCTATGACACTTCTTATAAAAATAAAATTTTATTTGTTCTTTCCTTCTTAGATCTAGGATTTGACACTCATTATGAATTTTTTTATTTTCCTAACAATGTTCTTGACAATTTTAAAAGTTTGTTTTGACCATTGTTTGGATTATTCATATTTTTCATGATTGCTAACTTTGTTTTTGCAATTTTTTCTTACTTTTGAAAGGGTTATAATATTTTATCTCTCTCCGAGTGTCTTTCAATGCCACTCTTAATTTTTTTCTCAAATCCCTTTATTTTGAATTATTTAGTGGAAAGAGAGATTTTCTTTTTCTTTTTATTCAATACTTCATTCCAAAACTAAAAGATATATACATTGCTTGGATAACTTTTTCTTTAATTTTTTTTTTTTGACTTTCTATTTAGCTTTATTTTTGAAAACAAAAGTTAAAAATATTGCATTACATTAGTTGGAGGGATTTTTTATTTGTTTTGAGTATTGAACATCTTGGTATTTATGAAAATTTGAGACATTGTGCATTTGGGAATATAAAAGTTTTCTTCCTCTTGTAATAGTAATTTTTAGTTGTTTTGAGTATTGAACATCTTGGTATTTATGAAAATTTGAGACGTTGTGCATTCGGGAATATAAAAGTTTTCTCCCTCTCATAATATATCTTTCATTGAAGTGAAATGTTTCATTTTCAATTGTTTGCATCATTTCAAGTCAATCAAAACATTATATTAGTTTTAGGGTTTTGGAATAAGTGTTGACGTTAAATCTCCAAGAATACAAAACACACTTAGAATATTGAGTTAGGGAGAGAAATCCATTTGATGCATCTCTTTCCTCGGCATCCCTTATCACACAATGGTCAATCACGATGTCACATTGGGGCCAACAGAGTAACTAAACCCCTTTCATTAGTATTGGTGGAAAGACACTTGGAGATTACTTGGGAGGTTCACACCTTGGTGAGAGGAACCTCTCAATGGGATTTCAGGTGATGACCCTACTCATGCCTGTATGCCGGACTATGAACTATTTCCCCAGGAATTGGTGTTGTAAGTGGTGACCTTAGTGGCCATAATATTTAGGTCTTATACACAAGGTGACAATGAAGGGGAAAGTAGTTGATGTACCTGGAACAGATGTTGGCCAAACTCACTCAGGCTCCTTGGAGGGTAACCCATAGCTTTACCATGAGGGAGCTTGCACGAGGGTGTAATTCCATTAAGAATGTCACCAACATAACTTTTCTACCCACTCAATCCTATCCCCTTCTCATATTGATTTCATGATGTTGGATTTCATCACCAACTAGTGTGTAATTGAGAGAAGATAATTTTTTTGTATGTTTTCTTCCTATTTTTTTCTTAGCAAGGGTTGTTTATTTTCCCTAGTAGACCATAGGTATAATTGGAAATTGTTAGTAAAATTTATAGTGGAATAACATATTCTATGTTCTCGTAGAATGTAGGGTTCACCCCTGAACTACTGGAAGTATCACAACTTGAAACTATACAACCAGAAAAATACTGGAGGTATCACAACCTGAGACTACAGAACCTGAAACTATACAACTAGAAAACAAAGAACAACTTGGAATAGTAGAACAATATAAGGTAGTACAAACAAAGAATGTAGAACTTGAGGAACCTAAAGGTTGAAAGAACAATGATTTTTGATCTTGAACCTGAACTTATTGAACCTGAAATACTTGAGGATTTTTCTCTTTCACTAATTTTAGTTTTAGTACCTTTACCTTCTAGTACTCAACATGATTTTCCTTCACCATGTTAAATATATATCCCATCACCTCTAACTCCTAGAAACTCTATCGTTTCAAATTGTTTAGAATTAAATACTATACAATTTAGTTCTTAAGTGTCTATCCCTTCAGACACTGGTCTTGTTACTGTAGAATATATTTCGGAAGAGAGTTGTCTTAATTTTAATCCACCTAGAATTGAATTGGAAGGACTTCTTATTGTTAAATTACCTACACCAATTGTATCTCCTTGGCAGGAAAATGCTCAGTATTAGTCTTTAATTGATGATAATCGAACTCTATTTTTATGTACACCATCATATTTTTTCACTGTGTGATAAATGGATCAATTGACATTTACGCAAGCTATATTAGGAAGTATCAAAAAGAAAACCTCGCCTCTTACTATGGGTGGAACTTTTGTACAATATGGATCTAGCATATCTTATGATTTTGGTCGACTTTTCGTACCTCCTGGGTATCAATCACTAAGAAGAACCTTTTCTAGAGCATTGAGTAGTGCCTCACTTTTTCATTACCCTCCTTGGTCAACAAGTATGCCTAGTTCGTCTAGTACGTCTATTCCAAGTATGGTACACAACTCAAAAACTGATGTTGCTCCTAGATCTCTTTGACAACCTAGTTTGACGAGTGGGATGAGTGTTCCAATTCAATCGTCTCTAGGACTATTTGTGTTTTTGAACATCATTCAACCATTTGTAGGGATATCCATGTATTTGATTGTTAGTCAAACTAATGTGGGATCATTTTCTACTAGGGGAAATCATTTGTAGGGCCATCTTTTCCTGCTTAGGAGAAACCTCCGTTAAATGGGATAAATACTCCTTTTGGACAAAAAACTCCTATTGGAAATTATCCATCAGGAACTTACCCTCCTATTTTTCAAAAAACTCCCTTCTGTCACTAACCGCTTATTTGGTCAGACACCTTATATAGAAAACACCAATGGAGGACCCTCTCAATTAGGATTTATGCAACCCACTAGTATCCAAATATTTAGCGGTGCTCCATTCCTTGGAATGGAAAACACTGTGTTGAATTTACCTCAAACTGGTGGGGCTAATGGAACTCAAGGACTTATTGACCAAAATTTCCAAGCATATGCTTCATCATCTTATGCTACTGGTACACAAATGACTATGGGACAACCCTAACAAGTTTACCATCCACCTTGAAAATCTCTTTATGGAACTCAGATGCATGTAACACAATCATATTCTCAACATGGATATCCTCCTCCCTCGAGAGGTAATCCTTACGTTGCTTAGAAATATCCCATGTTTCAACAACTTGTGTTTAATTGACAATTACCATTGCTAGAAACATTAGACTTACTAGACTTATCACAACTAATGAATGATCCCATTTTTCATTCTCCTTTTCGGTGCCTATCCCTGCCAAGTTACCAAGTGATATTCGAAAGTTCGATAGAAAACCTAGAGAAGACCCATAAAATCACGTAATGAGTTATCATTTATGGTGTTGTGGGAATTCCTTAAATGATGTTTTTATACTTTGACATATTTTCCAACGCACTCTGACTAGGAGATATTTTCAAGTGGTTTTATCATTTAATTCGTCGGAAATACCTTTTTTGACTCACTTCCAACTCCCAATTCATTATGAAATTGACACAAAACTTTTAACTTTGTTAAGAAATTTGACATTGAATCATATTTCTGATCATATCCATCAATGGAGACAATGACGTCATTTAATTAAAGACAATGTACCAAACCAATTGTTGGCAGATTGGTTTACTAAGTCATTATTACCTCCTATTTCTTGTGATGTCATTATGTCTAGCATTGTCACTCAATAACAAGATATTGTGCGTGCTTAGTATTTGGACCTTGGTTATTCACAATATGGCATGTTATATGATCTGATTCCATAGGCTCCTTGTCCATCGACTAATCCAACTACTATACCTCATACAAAATCTCACACCGTTGATGGTGTGGTTAGTTCTGTTACCAAATAATCTATGAGTAAACCTTCTATTCAATACAAACCTAAGGCCACTCCTACCATTACCACTTAAAACACTTCACCTCTTGCTACTACTCCTAGTAAAACTTCCTCATACCACTCCTACATGTGTTCCTCTCTCTCCCTCCCACACTCTAACACACGCATTCTCAATCTCCCCTCTTTGTCTTCCTAT